>CM044555.2:107500-142500 GCA_024416835.2 Perccottus glenii | reverse complement strand
GAGTTAGAACAGGTCCTGACTATAACATCTGAACGCATATGGAAACAGACGAGGACGGCTCTGAATGAGGCTAAAACTGAGCCTGGGGTAGAAGAAGCCTGAGTTCATCCACCTGCTGCCTCGATGTTTTACCCACTAGATTTCTAAAGTCAGAACTAAGCAGTTTGTTACCACAACTCACTGATATAGTCAATAATTCCTTACAAGGACCTTAAAAACTGCTGTCATTAAGCCTCTCCTAAAGAAGAGCAGTTTTGATGCTACAGTGCTGCTCAACAACTATCGGCCCATATCAAACCTGCCATTTTTACTTTTCAGTCAGGATTCAGCAGTGTTGTGCCTGAACGCGTTCAATGAACGATAGTTCATGAACTCGTTCATATTTTGGGTGAACGTGAACTGAACGGGCTGTATTACTGCCTGATGAACGTTACTGTGAACTCGTTCATTCTGGTGTCTGTGAACGGCACGCTCTCTCAGGTTAACTTCGTTCAATAGGGTGCCAGATTTCTATAGAGCCTTCCAGGCGAAAACCCGGCTAAAACACACCGCAAACGGGTCTTAATATGTAGCGGAAAAACACCAAACCTGGCAACACCAGCCACCTGTGTCGCACCGCCGTCCGCCGCATGCGTGACGTGTCATCAAAAAAATACATATATAAAATAAAGCATGGAGGCGACAGCAGCATGTAGTAAGGCGTATGATCATTTAAATTCATTCATGTAACTTGTTTGTTGAACCTGCCTGGTCTATTTTTCCAGGATTCCAATATTCTGTTTTAGCATGTGGACAATGGAAAATTATTAAAATTTAAAAACGTTTACACCTTAATGATTACTGTCCTGTTTTTCTTTGAATAATTCCTCATTAAAAAAGACCATTCAAGCAGCACGTTTTTCCTCATGTTCTTGAGAATGTACTGTAGGGTTGAAAGCTGCAGCTGCTACTAGTGTGGAGTGAATGGACAGCAACAAAGCATTAAAGCAACAATGTCCCCTCAATGCTAATGTAAACCCTGGTTGGATAAGGATTGAAAATTGGATATGAAAATGAAATCTGACGCATAGCTTCATTGTTAAAACTGATAAAATAATTGCTGTCTGTGATTCTACTGTATATGGGCTGTGGCAATAATTTTGAAAAATAATAGCTCGCAGCAACATATGAAAAAAAAGAACTATGAACTAGTTCATTTTTGGAACTGTGAACTTAGTTCAACATTTTGAAGTTTGAACTGAACTGAACTAGTTCATTTTAAAATTTGTGAACTGAACTTTGAACTAGTTCTTGTAGAAAGTGAACTTTCCCAACACTGGGAATGGATAGGTATCACTGGAACTGCCCTTAAATGGTTTCAGTCCACAACTGTGTATCAGACCAAATGGCCTTGACAAGTGGGGTTCCACAGGGGTCTATCTTGGGACCGCTATTATTCAATCTTTACATGCTTCCTTAGTCACAGCTGCATAGTTAATACGGCTGTATAGGCCTGCCACAATAATTACTATATTGACTTATTGTTCGATTTACAAAACATGCTCAACATTTTTTTGGCTTAATAAATGACGTGCCTGTATACAGCCTACGCATGTATGTTTAATACGGACGTTGTAAACATCGTTAAAGTAGAGCTTCACTCTGAACAGATCTGAATCCGAGAGCAGCTGCGTCATCACGCAAGTTACCCACAATTACATCTTCTTAAAATGATAATCAGCAACATGTGGTTTGCAGCTTTCGTAACGTCACCGAAACCTTTCCTGATCATACAGTTTAATGTGATGTTCAAAGTGTCAATGTCACTTGAATGATTTGCACTTTTTTTTAGTTTTGCCTTTTGTCTCCAGCAGGTTAGATTACTGTAACGGCCTGCTCACTGGTCTCTCAAAACGAGGGTTAAGACAGCTGCAGCTTATTCAGAACGCGGCTGCTGCTGTTCTAACCAAAACCAGGAAGTACAACCACATCAGTCCAGTTTTAAAATCTCTGCACTGGCTTCCTGTTGCTCAGAGAATAGACTTTAAAACAGCACTGCTGGTTTACAAGTCTCTAAATGGTTTAGCACCAGAATATATAGCTGACAGTTACTTATGAACCTCCTCGGACTCTGAGAACATCTGCTCGTGCCCAGAGTTAGAACTAAACCTGGTGAAGCAGTGTTTAAGTTTCAGCAAAAACCTGGAACAGCCTGAACTTTAACAGTGTTCATGAGGAACTTAAAAACCTTCCTCTCAAGCTCCGCCTACATTCAGTAAAGACAACTGTATTTTCTGTACTTTTTTCTTCTAAATCCTGTGTAATCTGTGTATTTTATATTTGTCTTGTATTTCTGTAAAACACTTTGAGTGACTCTTGTGCGTCTGTAGAAATAAAACAGCCGACAGGCCTGGGTCAGAGTCCGAGCGCAACAGCAGCACAGCTCCTGTTTTTATTTCATTAAACTTGGGGAGGATTGTTGCTCAAGACTGGCTTTCAGTCACAGAAGGTTGGCAGTTCTATCCCCGCTCTAAGTGTCCTTGGGACCTGGACTTGGACTTGGACCAGCCCTGAGTGTGTACCTCTCTGAGGCAGATGTAGAGCCGCTCCTCTCTCAGAACCAGGAACCGGTTCCTCCAAAGTTCCCTGAAGATCCCTCGACCACAGAACTTTCTGATCCAACCAACTTTATCTGGAGCTGGGGCCTGGACCGGGTCCTGGACCACCTGAGGACAGAGTTAGACCAGGATAAAACCAGAGTTAGACCAGGATTAGACCAGAGTTAGACCAGAGAAAGACCAGAGTTAGACCAGGGTTAGACCAGGATTAGACCAGAGTTAGACCAGAGATAGACCAGGATTAGACCAGAGTTAGACCAGAGATAGACCAGGATTAGACCAGAGTTAGACCAGAGTTAGACCAGGATTAGACCAGAGTTAGACCAGAGAAAGACCAGAGATAGACCAGAGTTAGACCAGGATTAGACCAGAGTTAGACCAGGATTATACCAGGGTTAGACCAGAGTTAGACCAGAGAAAGACCAGAGTTAGACCAGGGTTAGACCAGGATTAGACCAGAGTTAGACCAGAGTTAGACCAGGATTAGACCAGGGTTAGACCAGAGTTAGACCAGGATTAGACCAGAGTTAGACCAGAGATAGACCAGGATTAGACCAGAGTTAGACCAGAGATAGACCAGAGTTAGACCAGGGTTAGCCCAGAGTTAGACCAGAGTTAGACCAGAGTTAGACCAGGATTAGACCAGAGTTAGACCAGGATTAGACCAGAGTTAGACCAGGATTAGACCAGAGTTAGACCAGGATTAGACCAGAGTTAGACCAGGATTAGACCAGGATTAGACCAGAGTTAGACCAGGATTAGACCAGGATTAGACCAGAGTTAGACCAGAGTTAGACCAGGATTAGACCAGAGTTAGACCAGAGTTAGACCAGAGTTAGACCAGGATTAGACCAGGATTAGACCAGAGTTAGACCAGAGATAGACCAGAGTTAGACCAGGGTTAGCCCAGAGTTAGACCAGAATTAGACCAGAGTTAGACCAGAGTTAGACCAGGATTAGACCAGAGTTAGACCAGGATTAGACCAGAGTTAGACCAGGATTAGACCAGAGTTAGACCAGAGTTAGACCAGAGTTAGACCAGGATAAAACCAGAGTTAGACCAGGATTAGACCAGAGAGTTAGACCGAGTTAGACCAGAGTTAGACCAGAGTTAGACTAGAGTTAGACTAGAGTTAGACCGGTGTTAGACCAGAGTTAGATCAGAGTTAGACCAGAGTTAGACCAGAGTTAGACCAGAGTTAGACCAGAGTTAGACCGGTGTTAGACCAGAGTTAGATCAGAGTTAGACCAGAGTTAGACCGGTGTTAGACCAGAGTTAGATCAGAGTTAGACCAGAGTTAGACCAGCGTTAGACCAGAGTTAGACCAGAGAGTTAGACCAGAGTTAGAGTTAGACCAGGTGTTAGACCAGAGTTAGATCAGAGTTAGACCAGGGTTAGACCAGAGTTAGACCGGTGTTAGACCAGAGTTAGATCAGAGTTAGACCAGAGTTAGACCAGGGTTAGCCCAGAGTTAGACCAGAGTTAGACCAGAGTTAGACCAGAGTTAGACCAGGATTAGACCAGGATTAGACCAGAGTTAGACCAGGATTAGACCAGAGTTAGACCAGGATAAAACCAGAGTTAGACCAGGATTAGACCAGAGTTAGACCCGAGTTAGACCAGAGTTAGACCAGAGTTAGACTAGAGTTAGACTAGAGTTAGACCGGTGTTAGACCAGAGTTAGATCAGAGTTAGACCAGAGTTAGACCAGCGTTAGACCAGAGTTAGACCAGAGTTAGACTAGAGTTAGACCGGTGTTAGACCAGAGTTAGATCAGAGTTAGACCAGAGTTAGACCAGCGTTAGACCAGAGTTAGACCAGAGTTAGACCAGAGATAGACCAGAGTTAGACCAGGATTAGACCAGAGTTAGACCAGAGTTAGACCAGAGTTAGACCAGGATTAGACCAGGATTAGACCAGAGTTAGACCAGAGATTAGACCAGGATTAGACCAGAGTTAGACCAGAGTTAGACCAGGATTAGACCAGAGTTAGACCAGAGTTAGACCAGAGTTAGACCAGGATTAGACCAGAGTTAGACCAGAGTTAGACCAGAGTTAGACCAGAGTTAGACCAGAGTTAGACCAGGATAAAACCAGAGTTAGACCAGGATTAGACCAGAGTTAGACCAGAGTTAGACCAGAGTTAGACCAGAGTTAGACCAGAATTAGACCAGAGTTAGACCAGGATTAGACCAGAGTTAGACCAGGGTTAGCCCAGAGTTAGACCAGAATTAGACCAGAGTTAGACCAGGATTAGACCAGAGTTAGACCAGAGTTAGACCAGAGTTAGACCAGGATTAGACCAGAGTTAGACCAGAGTTAGACCAGAGTTAGACCAGGATAAAACCAGAGTTAGACCAGGATTAGACCAGAGTTAGACCCGAGTTAGACCAGAGTTAGACCAGAGTTAGACTAGAGTTAGACTAGAGTTAGACCGGTGTTAGACCAGAGTTAGATCAGAGTTAGACCAGAGTTAGACCAGAGTTAGACCAGAGTTAGACCAGGGTGTTAGACCAGAGTTAGATCAGAGTTAGACCAGAGTTAGACCAGGTGTTAGACCAGAGTTAGATCAGAGTTAGACCAGAGTTAGACCAGCGTTAGACCAGAGTTAGACCAGAGTTAGACCAGAGTTAGACCGGTGTTAGACCAGAGTTAGATCAGAGTTAGACCAGGGTTAGACCAGAGTTAGACCGGTGTTAGACCAGAGTTAGATCAGAGTTAGACCAGAGTTAGACCAGGGTTAGCCCAGAGTTAGACCAGAGTTAGACCAGAGTTAGACCAGAGTTAGACCAGAGATTAGACCAGAGTTAGACCAGAGTTAGACCAGAGTTAGACCAGGATAAAACCAGAGTTAGACCAGGATTAGACCAGAGTTAGACCCGAGTTAGACCAGAGTTAGACCAGAGTTAGACTAGAGTTAGACTAGAGTTAGACCGGTGTTAGACCAGAGTTAGATCAGAGTTAGACCAGAGTTAGACCAGCGTTAGACCAGAGTTAGACCAGAGTTAGACTAGAGTTAGACCGGTGTTAGACCAGAGTTAGATCAGAGTTAGACCAGAGTTAGACCAGCGTTAGACCAGAGTTAGACCAGAGTTAGACCAGAGATAGACCAGAGTTAGACCAGGATTAGACCAGAGTTAGACCAGGATTAGACCAGAGTTAGACCAGGATAAAACCAGAGTTAGACCAGGATTAGACCAGAGTTAGACCCGAGTTAGACCGGTGTTAGACCAGAGTTAGACCAGAGTTAGACCAGAGTTAGACCAGAGTTAGACCAGAGTTAGACCAGAGTTAGATCAGAGTTAGACCAGAGTTAGACCAGCGTTAGACCAGAGTTAGACCAGAGTTAGACCGGTGTTAGATCAGAGTTAGACCAGGGTTAGACCAGGGTTAGACCAGAGATAGACCAGAGTTAGACCAGGATTAGACCAGAGTTAGACCAGAGTTAGACCAGAGTTAGACCAGGATAAAACCAGAGTTAGACCAGGATTAGACCAGAGTTAGACCCGAGTTAGACCGGTGTTAGACCAGAGTTAGACCAGAGTTAGACCAGAGTTAGACCAGAGTTAGACCGGTGTTAGACCAGAGTTAGATCAGAGTTAGACCAGAGTTAGACCAGCGTTAGACCAGAGTTAGACCAGAGTTAGACCGGTGTTAGATCAGAGTTAGACCAGGGTTAGACCAGGGTTAGATCAGAGTTAGACCAGAGTTAGACCAGAGTTAGACTAGAGTTAGACCAGGATCAGACCAGAGATAGACTAGAGTTAGACCAGGATCAGACCAGAGTTAGACCAGAGTTAGACCAGAGTTAGACCAGGCTTAGACCAGAATTAGACCAGAGTTAGACCAGAGTTAGACTAGAGTTTGACCAGGGTTAGACCAGAGTTAGACCAGAGTTAGACTAGAGTTAGACCAGAGTTAGACCAGAGTTAGACTAGAGTTAGACCGGGGTTAGATCAGAGTTAGACCAGAGTTAGACCAGAGTTAGACAAGGGTTAGACTAGAGTTAGACCGGTGTTAGACCAGAGTTAGATCAGAGTTAGACCAGAGTTAGACCAGCGTTAGACCAGAGTTAGACCAGAGTTAGACTAGAGTTAGACCGGTGTTAGACCAGAGTTAGATCAGAGTTAGACCAGAGTTAGACCAGCGTTAGACCAGAGTTAGACCCGAGTTAGACCAGAGTTAGACCGGTGTTAGACCAGGATTAGACCAGAGTTAGACCAGGATTAGACCAGAGTTAGACCAGGATTAGACCAGAGTTAGACCAGGACAAAACCAGAGTTTGACCAGAGTTAGACCAGAGATAGACCAGAGTTAGACCAGGATTAGACCAGAGTTAGACCAGGATTAGACCAGAGTTAGACCAGGATAAAACCAGAGTTAGACCAGGATTAGACCAGAGTTAGACCCGAGTTAGACCAGAGTTAGACCAGAGTTAGACTAGAGTTAGACCGGTGTTAGACCAGAGTTAGATCAGAGTTAGACCAGAGTTAGACCAGGGTTAGACCAGGGTTAGATCAGAGTTAGACCAGAGATAGACTAGAGTTAGACCAGGATCAGACCAGAGTTAGACCAGAGTTAGACCAGAGTTAGACCAGAGTTAGACCAGACTTAGACCAGAATTAGACCAGAGTTAGACCAGAGTTAGACTAGAGTTTGACCAGGGTTAGACCAGAGTTAGACCAGAATTAGACTAGAGTTAGACCAGAGTTAGACCAGAGTTAGACTAGAGTTAGACCGGGGTTAGACCAGAGTTAGATCAGAGTTAGACCAGAGTTAGACCAGAGTTAGACCAGAGTTAGACCAGAGTTAGACCGGTGTTAGATCAGAGTTAGACCAGGGTTAGACCAGGGTTAGATCAGAGTTAGACCAGAGTTAGACCAGAGATAGACTAGAGTTAGACCAGGATCAGACCAGAGTTAGACCAGAGTTAGACCAGGCTTAGACCAGAATTAGACCAGAGTTTGACCAGGGTTAGACCAGAGTTAGACCAGAGTTAGACTAGAGTTAGACCAGAGTTAGACCAGAGTTAGACTAGAGTTAGACCGGGGTTAGACCAGAGTTAGACTAGAGTTAGACCGGGGTTAGACCAGAGTTAGACCAGGATAAGACCAGAGATAGACCAGAGTTAGACCAGAGTTAGACCAGAGTTAGACCAGGCTTAGACCAGAATTAGACCAGAGTTAGACCAGAGTTAGACTAGAGTTTGACCAGGGTTAGACCAGAGTTAGACCAGAGTTAGACCAGAGTTAGACCAGAGTTAGACTAGAGTTAGACCAGAGTTAGACCAGAGTTAGACATAAGTTAGACCGGGGTTAGACCAGAGTTAGACTAGAGTTAGACCGGGGTTAGACCAGAGTTAGACCAGGGTTAGTCCAGAGTTAGACCAGGATCAGACCAGAGTTAGACCAGGATTAGACCAGAGTTAGACCAGAGTTAGACCAGGATCAGACCAGAGATAGACCAGAGTTAGACCAGAGATAGACCAGAGTTAGACCAGAGTTAGACCAGGATAAGACCAGAGTTAGACCAGAGTTAGACCAGAGTTAGACCAGGCTTAGACCAGAATTAGACCAGAGTTAGACCAGAGTTAGACTAGAGTTAGACCGGGGTTAGACCAGAGTTAGACAAGGGTTAGACCAGGGTTAGATCAGAGATAGACCAGAGTTAGACCAGAGTTAGACCAGGATAAGACCAGAGATAGACCAGAGATAGACCAGAGTTAGACCAGAGTTAGACCAGAGTTAGACCAGAATTAGACTAGAGTTAGACCAGAGTTAGACCAGAGTTAGACTAGAGTTAGACCGGGGTTAGACCAGAGTTAGACTAGAGTTAGACCGGGGTTAGACCAGAGTTAGACTAGAGTTAGACCGGGGTTAGACCAGAGTTAGACAAGGGTTAGACCAGAGTTAGACCAGAGTTAGACCAGGATAAGACCAGAGATAGACCAGAGTTAGACCAGAGTTAGACCAGGCTTAGACCAGAATTAGACCAGAGTTAGACCAGAGTTAGACTAGAGTTAGACCGGGGTTAGATCAGAGATAGACCAGAGTTAGACCAGAGTTAGACCAGGATAAGGCCAGAGATAGACCAGAGTTAGACCAGAGTTAGACCAGAGTTAGACCAGGCTTAGACCAGAATTAGACTAGAGTTTGACCAGGGTTAGACCAGAGTTAGACCAGAGTTAGACCAGAGTTAGACTAGAGTTAGACCGGGGTTAGACCAGAGTTAGACTAGAGTTAGACCGGGGTTAGACCAGAGTTAGACCAGAGTTAGACCAGAGTTAGACCAGGATTAGACCAGAGTTAGACCAGAGTTAGACCAGAGATAGACCAGAGTTAGACCAGGATTAGACCAGAGTTAGACCAGAGTTAGACCAGGCTTAGACCAGAATTAGACCAGAGTTAGACCAGAGTTAGACTAGAGTTAGACCAGAGTTAGACCAGAGTTAGACTAGAGTTAGACCGGGGTTAGACCAGAGTTAGACTAGAGTTAGACCGGGGTTAGACCAGAGTTAGACTAGAGTTAGACCGGGGTTAGACCAGAGTTAGACAAGGGTTAGACCAGAGTTAGACCAGAGTTAGACTAGAGTTATACCGGAGTTAGACCAGAGTTAGACTAGAGTTAGACCGGGGTTAGATCAGAGTTAGACCAGACTTAGACTAGAGTTAGACCAGAGTTAGACCAGAGTTAGACCAGAGTTAGACCAGAGTTAGACCAGAGTTAGACCAGAGTTAGACCGGGGTTAGACCAGAGTTAGACTAGAGTTAGACCAGAGTTAGACCAGAGTTAGACCTAGAGAGGTTAGACCAGAGTTAGACTAGAGTTAGACCAGAGTTAGACCAGAGTTAGACTAGAGTTAGACCGGAGTTAGACCAGAGTTAGACTAGAGTTAGACCGGGGTTAGATCAGAGTTAGACCAGACTTAGACTAGAGTTAGACCAGAGTTAGACCACAGTTAGACTAGAGTTAGACCGGGGTTAGACCAGAGTTAGACTAGAGTTAGACCGGGGTTAGACCAGAGTTAGACTAGAGTTAGACCGGGGTTAGACCAGAGTTAGACCAGAGTTAGACCAGTGTTAGACCAGAGTTAGACCAGAGTTAGACTAGAGTTAGACCGGGGTTAGACCAGAGTTAGACTAGAGTTAGACCAGTGTTAGACCAGAGTTAGACCAGAGTTAGACCAGTGTTAGACCAGAGTTAGACCAGAGTTAGACTAGAGTTAGACTAGAGTTAGACCGGGGTTAGACCAGAGTTTGACCAGAGTTAGACCTGAGTTAGACTAGAGTTAGACCAGAGTTAGACCAGAGTTAGACTAGAGTTAGACCAGAGTTAGACCAGAGTTAGACTAGAGTTAGACAAGAGTTAGACCAGAGTTAGACCAGAGTTAGACCTGAGTTAGACCAGAGTTAGACCAGAGTAAGAGTTTAGTCCTGGTATAGTCCTGGTTTAGACCTGGTTTAGACCTGGTTTAGACCTGGTTTAGACCTGGTTTAGTCCTGGTTTAGTCCTGGTTTAGACCTGGTTTAGTCCTGGTTTAGTCCTGGTTTAGTCCTGGTTTAGTCCTGGTTTAGACCTGGTTTAGTCCTGGTTTAGTCCTGGTTTAGACCTGGTTTAGACCTGGTTTAGACCTGGTTTAGACCTGGTTTAGTCCTGGTTTAGACCTGGTTTAGACCTGGTTTAGACCTGGTTTAGACCTGGTTTAGACCTGGTGTAGACCTGGTTTAGACCTGGGTTTAGTCCTGGTTTAGATCTGGTTTAGACCTGGTTTAGACCTGGTTTAGACCTGGTGTAGACCTGGTTTAGACCTGGTTTAGACCTGGTTTAGTCCTGGTTTAGACCTGGTTTAGACCTGGTTTAGACCTGGTTTAGACCTGGTTTAGTCCTGGTTTAGACCTGGTTTAGACCTGGTGTAGACCTGGTTTAGACCTGGTTTAGACCTGGTTTAGTCCTGGTTTAGACCTGGTTTAGACCTGGTTTAGACCTGGTGTAGACCTGGTTTAGACCTGGTGTAGACCTGGTTTAGACCTGGTTTAGACCTGGTTTAGTCCTGGTTTAGACCTGGTTTAGACCTGGTTTAGACCTGGTTTAGACCTGGTTTAGACCTGGTGTAGACCTGGTTTAGACCTGGTTTAGACCTGGTTTAGTCCTGGTTTAGACCTGGTTTAGACCTGGTTTAGACCTGGTTTAGACCTGGTGTAGACCTGGTTTAGTCCTGGTTTAGACCTGGTTTAGACCTGGTTTAGTCCTGGTTTAGACCTGGTTTAGACCTGGTTTAGACCTGGTTTAGACCTGGTTTAGTCCTGGTTTAGTCCTGGTTTAGTCCTGGTTTAGACCTGGTTTAGTCCTGGTTTAGACCTGGTTTAGACCTGGTTTAGTCCTGGTTTAGACCTGGTTTAGACCTGGTTTAGACCTGGTTTAGTCCTGGTTTAGTCCTGGTTTAGACCTGGTTTAGTCCTGGTTTAGACCTGGTTTAGTCCTGGTTTAGACCTGGTTTAGACCTGGTGTAGACCTGGTTTAGTCCTGGTTTAGACCTGGTTTAGACCTGGTTTAGTCCTGGTTTAGACCTGGTTTAGTCCTGGTTTAGACCTGGTTTAGTCCTGGTTTAGACCTGGTTTAGACCTGGTTTAGACCTGGGGGGTCAGAGAGACCAGAGACACGGATCAAGAGGAGACTTACTCGTCTGCTTTGCCCGCTCCTCTTCATCCTCCTGTTCCACCGGAGCTCACGCGAGACTTAATCCGAATCAGAGCAGCGTCTCTTCGGCCACTGCCTCAGCCTCTGCTCGGCTTAGAGGTGATGTTCCCAGGGTTAAAGCCACGGCCTCCTCCGGGGCCTTTGTGGAGGTTTAGCTCGGTCACCTGCAGCCTCCTCCCGGCCGCAGTACAGATTATTCCTCGGTCTCTGGAGGTTTATCCCGGTCCCGTCGGAGGTTCTACCTGAGGCCGGTGTTGGCTGTATTTATCTACGGAGACGGTCCGCGGCTCAGTGGCTGTTGTCTGACGGGAACAGCATCCCCCTCCTCGGTCTGAGTCTCGGTTTGAGCTGAGACAGATGCTCTCTTTCTCTGAACATTAACCTCACAGCGCCCTCTTTTGACGGTTCACAGATTTACAGGAAAATCCCGGTTAAATCAAAAAAGCTCAAATGAGTCAGAGGCGTAACACTGGGGTGGGCAAACCGGACAAAAGGCTCGGACCCCAATGTGCTCTATTTGATTTATTTTATTAGGCCCGAGCCGGTGATGGCCGGGAGGGCCTATTGTTTTGCTCGGATTTTTTTTTTTTTTTTATCTTTATTGTGACCAAATGATCCTAAATTTGACCCAGTGAACATGCACAAAAGTCATTTTTATTGGTCCCAGACTTCAAACTCGGCAAAATGGTATGTTTTGAAGTCGCCGAAAAAAAAACGAAAATGACTCAGTGGCGACCCTACAAAATCAAAATACATTGGGCCTATGGAAAGTGAAAGTAAGTTTTTTCAACACAGAAAAAGAAACTTGGTACATCCATAGGACACCTCAGGGCAAACAGAAAAGTCAATGACAGTCACACCTAAACTCAACAGGAAGTCCGCCATGTGGGGTGAAACGCGCGCCACTAAAATCGCACTTTGCAGAAAGATGCAAATCATTGTGTTTTAATCTAAATGGCCCCAAATTTGGTGAGTATCATCTAGACACGTGTGCCAACCAAAGTTGTAACTTTGTTGTTGATATCTTATCGGGTATGGGTGTGGCAAGCCTGTAACGAGGTGGCCATTTTTGTGAAAATAAAACGTCTTAACTCTCAAACGCCTTCTCGGATCGAGTTGGAACCAAAAAGGCGTTTGTGCACATTCATGACCTGAACACAAAGATATGTAAATAAAAGGGTTATCTTTAGAAATGGCTCTCCAGCGCCCCCTACAAACTTATAATGGGACCCAAGAATTTAGTTTGTCATAGAGACATAAAATTTGGTACACACATCTCTTATGTCATGACGAGCATAAAAGCCAATGACAACCACCCCCTATCTATAAATGTGTTGCCATAGCAACGTCCCAAAAATGTGAAAAAAGTCAATGGGAAGTGAAATTTTTAGTTTGTTGTAGGCAAATGAAACTTGGTACACATATCCACCATGGGCTTATGAACAAAAAAGCCAATGGGGACCACACCCTATCACACACGGGAAGGCGGCCATTTTGAATTGAAAATTTGGTCCGACTTAGAATACACCTCTTTTTAAAACAACAAAAATAGCTGCTTCATTCCACAGACACCAAACTTGGGCAAAATGAGCTAAACACATGTATGTAAATGAGACAAGTGTTTTTCTAGACTTTTTTGCTCGAGTTATATTTTTTTTTATTATAATTCGGTATATATTTTTTTATTATAATTTTTCTGCAAAATGATTCTCAATTTGACCCAGTAAACGAACAACTAAAAGTCATTTTTATTGGTCCCAGACTTCAAGCCCGGCGAAAAATATATGTATTTGAAGTCCCCGAAAAAAAAATGAAAATGACTCAGTGGCGACTAGAAAAGTCAAAATACATTGGGCCTATGGAAAGTGAAAGTAACTTTTTCCAACGTAGCAAAATGAAACTTAGTACATCAATAGGACACCTCAGGGCAAACAGAAAAGTCAATGACAGCCACACCCTAAACTAAACAGGAAGTCCGCCAGTGAAACGCCCACTAAAATCGCACTTTGCAAGAAGATGCAAATCATTGTGTTTTAATTTAAATGGCCCCAAATTTGGTGAGTATCATCTAGACACGTGTGCCAACCAAATTTGTGACTTTATTGTTGATATCTTATCGGGTATGGGTGTGGCAAGCCTGTAACGAGGTGGCCATTTTGTGAAAATAAAATGTCTCTTAACTCTCAAACGCCTTCTCGGATCAAGTCGACCCAAAGGCGTTTGTGCACATTCATGACCTGAACACAAAGATATGTAAATAAAAGGGTTATCTTTAGAAATGGCTCTCCAGCGCCCCTACAAACTTATAATGGGACCCAAGAATTTAGTTTGTCATAGAGACATGGAATTTGGTACACATCTCCTATGTCATGAGGAGCATAAAGCCAATGACAACCACCCCCTATCTATAAATGTGTTGCCATAGCAACGTCCCAAATATGTGGAAAAAGTCAATGGGAAGTGAAAATTTTAGTTTGTCGTAGGCAAATGAAACTTGGTACACACATCCAGTATGGACTTATGAACAAAAAAGCCAAAGGGGACCACACCCTATCACACACGGGAAGGCGGCCATTTTGAATTGAAAATGTGAACCGACTTAGAATACAACCTCTCAACAGACAGACAATAGCTGCTTCATTCCACAGACACCAAACTTGGGCAAAATGAGCTAAACACATGTATGTAAAATAGACAGGCGTTTTTCTTGTCGTTTTTGCTCGAGGTATATTTTATTTTATTATAATTTGGTATATATTTTTTTATTATAATTTTTCTGAAAAATGATTTTCAATTTGACCCAGTAAACGTGCAACTAAAAGTCATTTTTATTGGTCCCAGACTTCAAGCTCGGCGAAAAATGTATGTATTTGAAGTCCCTGAAAAAAAAATAGGAAAAATGACTCAGTGGCGACCCCTAGAAAAGTCAAAATAATTGGTTCTATGGAAAATGAAAGTAAATTTTTCCAATGTAGAAATACAAAACTTGGTACATCCATAGGACACCTTAGGGCAAACAGAAAAGTTTATTACAGCCATACCGTAAACTCAACAGAAAATCTATGTTGGGTGGAATACATGACCACCTAAATCGTACACTTTGTGCTAAAGGGTTTTCATCTAAACAGCTCCAAATTTGCTTTAAAGCACGACATGCAATCCTCCGAATATATGTGTCCCCGCGGTCTTAAGGGAGGCGAGGGCCTTTATCGCCGCTTGCGGCTTTAATTATTATTATTATTATTATTATTATTAAAGCATATAGCAACATATAATTTTAAAGGCATATTATTGTTTTTCTATAATAATTCAATGTTTAAAAATCTCAGGTCAGTCTCGGGCCCCACTCTGCTCTGAACCCTTTTAATGTTTCAAGGGATATCATTGTTTAATTGTTTATTTATAGATGTTTATGTGACAGGAACAGACTGTTCAGGAGGAGCTCTGCAGACTCCAGACTGAAGCTGAACCAGAGCTAGTTTTTAGTTTATGTCAAAGTATCATGGTTGACAGTATCAAAAGACTTTTAGGTCCAACTACATCCTCTTCATCTGAAGAGGTTCAGTAAAGGAACAGATCCGTGCAGACCTTTATTTTTTCTCCTTTCCTTTTTACTATTGCCTAATTATTATGATTTTCCTGCAATAAGTAACAATCAGTAAAAAATTATACATAAATTATTAACTACACACTAAATGATCTTTTTTTTATTGTGCTGTAAACTGAATGCAGCATGTGCTGTGGAACTGTTGCTTGTACTAATGTGTATTTGCATGCTTTGGGCTTTTTCAGCCACCGTAGTAATAAGATAAAACCACCTTATAATAATTTATTAAAATCATCTAAAGGTTTTTATATAAAGCAAACTAAAGCAGGATTATTCTTGCGTCTAAGTTCTCTTTTACTTATCCCTCTCAAAATAAATAAAACATTTTAAATGTCAGTCTGTCTTATTTATTAGTAGTTTTAGTAGTTACATGAGTTTTATTTTACACTTTAATTTAAAACATGAAGCATTTACAAAAATAGCGAGGTTTCCGTTCACTTCCAGTCTCTGTGCTTAGCTAACAGCTTATGCTAATTGACAGTGCTAACAGCTAACGCTAACGCAAGGAAACCGTTAAACTGCTCTTTTAACAAAAACAAACGAGGAATGTCTGCGTCCTGATTGGACAAGAGGTTCAGCGCCGGTTTCCATGACGACTCCCGCCATGTGTCTTCTCACTTTGACCCGTGGCTAACTTCACCTCCTCCAGGAAACTGCAGAGAAAGAGAAACACTGAGCACACGGTTTAACTCGGAGCACGCTGGAGTCGGGACAGAGCAGACCTCTTGGTGTTGTGGATGTGGCTGCCTCCCAGAACGATCCGGACTCCAGGACACGACCGGTTCAGGTTATAGACCGCCAGGGCCTCCTCGTACGTCACGCCCCCGATCATGAACACAATGATGTCCTGAGGTCTGAGGAACAGGGACAAGAACAAGGTCTAAAACGGGTCTAAAACTGGTCTAAACCTGGTCTAAACCAGGTCTAAAACGGGTCTAAAACTGGTCAAAAACTGGTCTAAACCAGGTCTAAACCTGGTCTAAACCAGGTCTAAAACTGGTCTAAACCAGGTCTAAAACTGGTCTAAAACTGGTCTAAACCAGGTCTAAAACTGGTCTAAAACTGGTCTAAACCAGGTCTAAAACTGGTCAAAAACTGGTCTAAAACTGGTCTAAACCAGGTCTAAACCTGGTCTAAACCAGGTCTAAAACTGGTCTAAACCAGGTCTAAAACTGGTCTAAAACTGGTCTAAAATTGGTCTAAACCAGGTCTAAAACGGGTCTAAAACTGGTCAAAAACTGGTCTAAACCTGGTCTAAAACTGGTCTAAACCAAGTCTAAAACTGGTCTAAAACTGGTCTAAAACAGGTCTAAAACTGGTCTAAAACTGGTCTAAACCAGGTCTAAAACTGGTCTAAACCAGGTCTAAACCAGGTCTAAAACTGGTCTAAAACTGGTCTAAAACTGGTCTAAACCAGGTCTAAAACGGGTCTAAAACTGGTCAAAAACTGGTCTAAACCTGGTCTAAAACTGGTCTAAACCAAGTCTAAAACTGGTCTAAAACTGGTCTAAAACAGGTCTAAAACTGGTCTAAAACTGGTCTAAACCAGGTCTAAAACGGGTCTAAAACTGGTCAAAAACTGGTCTAAACCTGGTCTAAAACTGGTCTAAAACTGGTCTAAACCGGGACTAAAACTGGTCTAAACCTGGTCTAAAACTGGTCTAAACCTGGTCTAAACCAGGTCTAAAACTGGTCTAAACCAGGTCTAAAACTGGTCTAAACCAGGTCTAAAACTGGTCTAAAACTGGTCTAAACCGGGACAAAAAATGGTCTAAACCTGGTCTAAAACTGGTCTAAACCTGGTCTAAACCAGGTCTAAAACTGGTCTAAAACTGGTCTAAACCGGGACTAAAACTGGTCTAAACCTGGTCTAAACCAGGTCTAAAACTGGTCTAAAACTGGTCTAAACCGGGTCTAAAACTGGTCTAAACCAGGTCTAAAACGGGTCTAAAACTGGTCAAAACCTGGTCTAAAACTGGTCTAAAACTGGTCTAAACCAGGTCTAAAACTGGTCTAAACCGGGACTAAAACTGGTCTAAACCTGGTCTAAACCAGGTCTAAAACTGGTCTAAACCGGGACTAAAACTGGTCTAAACCTGGTCTAAAACTGGTCTAAACCAGGTCTAAAACTGGTCTAAACCGGGACTAAAACTGGTCTAAACCTGGTCTAAACCAGGTCTAAAACTGGTCTAAAACTGATCTAAAACTGGTCTAAAACTGGTCTAAAACTGGTCTAAACAGGAACTAAAACTGGTCTAAACCTGGTCTAAAACTGGTCTAAACCGGGTCTAAAACTGGTCTAAACCGGGACTAAAACTGGTCTAAAACTGATCTAAACCAGTTCTAAAACTTGTCTAAACCAGGTCTAAAAGTGGTCTAAAACTGTTATAAACCAGGTCTAAAACTGGTCTAAAACTGTTATAAACCAGGTCTAAAACAGGTCTAAAACTGTTATAAACCAGGTCTAAAACAGGTCTAAAACTGGTCTAAAACTGTTATAAACCAGGTCTAAAACTGGTCTAAAACTGGTCTAAAACTGGTCTAAACCAGGTCTAAAACTGGTCTAAACCTGGTCTAAACCTGGTCTAATACTGGTCTAAAACTGGTCTAAACCAGGTCTAAAACTGGTCTAAAACTGGTCTAAACAGGAATTAAAACTGGTCTAAAACTGGTCTAAAACTGGTCTAAAAGTGGTCTAAACAGGAACTAAAACTGGTCTAAAACTGGTCTAAACAGGAACTAAAACTGGTCTAAACCTGGTCTAAAACTGGTCTAAACCAGGTCTAAAACTGGTAAAACTGGTCTAAACCAGGTCTAAAACTGGTCTAAAACTGTTCTAAAACTGGTCTAAACCGGGACTAAAACTGGTCTAAACCGGGACTAAAACTGGTCTAAAACTGGTCTAAAACTGGTCTAAAACTGGTCTAAACCGGGACTAAAACTGGTCTAAAACTGATCTAAACCAGTTCTAAAACTGGTCTAAACCAGGTCTAAAACTGGTAAAACTGGTCTAAAACTGGTCTAAACCAGTTCTAAAACTGGTCTAAAACTGGTCTAAACCGGGACTAAAACTGGTCTAAACCTGGTCTAAAACTGGTCTAAACCAGGTCTAAAACTGGTCTAAAACTGGTCTAAAACTGGTCTAAACCTGGTCTAAAACTGTTATAAACCAGGTCTAAAACTGGTCTAAAACTGATCTAAACCAGTTCTAAAACTGGTCTAAACCAGGTCTACAACTGGTAAAACTGGTCTAAACCAGGTCTAAAACTGGTCTAAAACTGGTCTAAAACGGGACTAAAACTGGTCTAAACCAGGTCTAAAACTGATCTAAACCAGTTCTAAAACTGGTCTAAACCAGGTCTAAAACTGATCTAAACCAGGTCTAAAGCTGGTCTAAACCAGGTCTAAAACTGGTCTAAAACTGTTCTAAACCAGGTCTAAAACTGTTATAAACCAGGTCTAAAACTGGTCTAAAACTGGTCTAAACCAGGTCTAAAACTGTTCTAAACCAGGTCTAAAACTGGTCTAAAACTGGTCTAAACCAGGTCTAAAACTGTTATAAACCAGGTCTAAACCTGGTCTAAACCAGGTCTAAAACTGGTCTAAAACTGGTCTAAAACTGGTCTAAACCAGGTCTAAAACGGGTCTAAAACTGGTCAAAAACTGGTCTAAACCTGGTCTAAAACTGGTCTAAACCAAGTCTAAAACTGGTCTAAAACAGGTCTAAAACTGGTCTAAAACTGGTCTAAACCAGGTCTAAAACGGGTCTAAAACGGGTCTAAAACTGGTCAAAAACTGGTCTAAACCTGGTCTAAAACTGGTCTAAACCAGGTCTAAAACTGGTCTAAAACTGGTCTAAACCGGGACTAAAACTGGTCTAAACCTGGTCTAAAACTGGTCTAAACCTGGTCTAAACCAGGTCTAAACCAGGTCTAAAACTGGTCTAAACCAGGTCTAAAACTGGTCTAAAACTGGTCTAAACCGGGACTAAAACTGGTCTAAACCTGGTCTAAAACTGGTCTAAACCTGGTCTAAACCTGGTCTAAAACTGGTCTAAACCGGGACTAAAACTGGTCTAAACCTGGTCTAAACCAGGTCTAAAACTGGTCTAAAACTGGTCTAAAACTGGTCTAAACCTGGTCTAAAACTGGTCTAAACCGGGTCTAAAACTGGTCTAAACCGGGTCTAAAACTGGTCTAAAACTGGTCAAAAACTGGTCTAAACCTGGTCTAAAACTGGTCTAAAACTGGTCTAAAACTGGTCTAAAACTGGTCTAAACCGGGACTAAAACTGGTCTAAACCTGGTCTAAACCAGGTCTAAAACTGGTCTAAAACTGGTCTAAACCGGGACTAAAACTGGTCTAAAGCTGGTCTAAAACTGGTCTAAACCAGGTCTAAAACTGGTCTAAACCGGGACTAAAACTGGTCTAAACCTGGTCTAAACCAGGTCTAAAACTGGTCTAAAACTGATCTAAAACTGGTCTAAAACTGGTCTAAAACTGGTCTAAACAGGAACTAAAACTGGTCTAAACCTGGTCTAAAACTGGTCTAAACCGGGTCTAAAACTGGTCTAAACCGGGACTAAAACTGGTCTAAAACTGGTCTAAAACTGTTATAAACCAGGTCTAAAACTGGTCTAAAACTGTTATAAACCAGGTCTAAAACAGGTCTAAAACTGTTATAAACCAGGTCTAAAACTGGTCTAAAACTGGTCTAAACCAGGTCTAAAACTGGTCTAAACCTGGTCTAAACCTGGTCTAAAACTGGTCTAAAACTGGTCTAAACCAGGTCTAAAACTGGTCTAAAACTGGTCTAAACAGGAATTAAAACTGGTCTAAAACTGGTCTAAAACTGGTCTAAACAGGAACTAAAACTGGTCTAAAACTGGTCTAAAACTGATCTAAACAGGAACTAAAACTGGTCTAAACCTGGTCTAAAACTGCTCTAAACCAGGTCTAAAACTGGTCTAAACCGGGACTAAAACTGGTCTAAAACTGGTCTAAACCTGGTCTAAAACTGGTCTAAACCAGGTCTAAAACTGGTAAAACTGGTCTAAACCAGGTCTAAAACTGGTCTAAAACTGTTCTAAAACTGGTCTAAAGCGGGACTAAAACTGGTCTAAACCGGGACTAAAACTGGTCTAAAACTGGTCTAAAACTGGTCTAAAACTGGTCTAAAACTGGTCTAAACCGGGACTAAAACTGGTCTAAAACTGATCTAAACCAGTTCTAAAACTGGTCTAAACCAGGTCTAAAACTGGTCTAAAACTGGTAAAACTGGTCTAAAACTGGTCTAAACCTGGTCTAAAACTGTTATAAACCAGGTCTAAAACTGGTCTAAAACTGGTCTAAAACTGGTCTAAAACTGGTCTAAAACTGTTATAAACCAGGTCTAAAACTGGTCTAAAACTGATCTAAACCAGTTCTAAAACTGGTCTAAACCAGGTCTACAACTGGTAAAACTGGTCTAAACCAGGTCTAAAACTGGTCTAAAACTGGTCTAAAACGGGACTAAAACTGGTCTAAACCAGGTCTAAAACTGATCTAAACCAGTTCTAAAACTGGTCTAAACCAGGTCTAAAACTGATCTAAACCAGGTCTAAAGCTGGTCTAAACCAGGTCTAAAACTGGTCTAAAACTGTTCCAAACCAGGTCTAAAACTGTTAAAAACCAGGTCTAAAACTGGTCTAAAACTGGTCTAAACCAGGTCTAAAACTGTTCTAAACCAGGTCTAAAACTGGTCTAAAACTGTTATAAACCAGGTCTAAACCTGGTCTAAACCAGGTCTAAAACTGGTCTAAAACTGGTCTAAACCAGGTCTAAAACTGTTCTAAACCAGGTCTAAAACTGGTCTAAAACTGTTATAAACCAGGTCTAAACCTGGTCTAAACCTGGTCTAAAACTGGTCTAAAACTGGTCTAAAACTGGTCTAAACCAGGTCTAAAACTGTTATAAACCAGGTCTAAACCTGGTCTAAACCAGGTCTAAAACTGGTCTAAAACTGGTCTAAAACTGGTCTAAACCAGGTCTAAAACTGGTGTAAAACTGATCTAAACCAGGTCTAAAACTGGTGTAAAACTGGTCTAAACCAGGTCTAAAACTGGTCTCACCGGTCCCGGAGGCTGCTGGGGCCCAGGTAGGGGAACTGACTGTCCTTGAGTCGGCCTTTGATGAGCTGGTCCAGAGTGTCGTGGAGCAGAGGCTGGTGCTGAGTGTAGACATTCTCCACTCCCTGAAACAGAATAGGTTTAGGTGGATTTGAACAGGTTTTAGATGGTTCTAGTTAGATCAGAACAGGTTTGGGTGCAGACCTTGAGTCCTTTGAAGAACTGTTTGGTGATGGCCACGGCATCTGTCGCTGTGATGAGGTCACTTCCTCTGACCCTCTTTCCTCCAAACTCCACCACACGCTGCACCATCTGCACCGACAGTTATTATACTATTTATTTTATTTAAGTGTGTTACAAATAAAATCTATTTTTATTACCTGTCTCAGACTGTCGCCGGTGCCTCGTCTCTGCAGCTCGTCCATCAGCGAGGGCAGGATGCTGCTGCTGTGGCGCTCGTACCTCAAGGCGTAGAGCATCACCAACCGGACCGCATCCTGCTCCGTCACCCGGGAGTTCTGCAGCATCCGCCGCACCATCTGGAACAAAGCCAGTTAAGTTGGATTGAAAAGGTTTTGGTAGGATCTGAACAGGTTTTAGTTGGGGCTACTTCCATTGTTCTGCTGTGGTCAGTTTCAGGGCCTGGTCCAGGTTTTATTTAGATCGGAGCTGCATTGCTGTAGTCGCTCTGACAGGGTTCACAGGCTCACCTGTGTATGTGTGGGGCTCACCTGTGTGTGTGGGCGGGGCTTATGTATGGGTGGACCTACCGATATATGGGCGGGGCTTCGGTGTGTGTGGGCGGGGCTCATCTGTGTGTGGGAAGGGCTCACCTGAGCTGCGTTGCCGTGGTCGCTCTGACAGGCCAGCTCCTGCTCCACCTCCGACAGCTCCATCAGGCCTCGCTCCGACACCAGCCTCGACAGCTCCCCCACAACCGTCACATGTTTAGAGACCGTTCCCGACATCTTCTTAAACTGAGGGTAGCTATCCACGAAGGCCTGAGAAGACCAGAGGGAGACTGGGTGAAACCAGAGGAAGACCGGGTGAAACCCGACAGGTCTGAGAGGCCAGGACATTTAAATGTTTAAAAACAATAAAGTCTTCAGGTGATTCCTGCAGCTGAACCGAAGCCTTGTACCTGCAGCAGACGAGCAGCTGCTGACTGACTTCGGTCCTGTCTGAGACAGAGTTCACTCAAAAAAAGTCAAACTAACTCTGGTTTAGTCCCGGTTTAGACCCGGTTTAGTCCCGGATTAGTCCCGGTTTAGTCCCGGTTTAGTCCCGGTTTAGTCCCGGATTAGTCCCGGTTTAGACCCGGATTAGTCCCGGTTTAGTACCGGTTTAGACCCGGTTTAGTCCCGGTTTAGACCCGGTTTAGTCCCGGTTTAGACCCGGTTTAGACCCGGTTTAGACCCGGTTTAGACCCGGTTTAGTCCCCGGTTTAGTCCCCGGTTTAGTCCCCGGTTTAGACCCGGTTTAGTCCCGGTTTAGTCCCGGTTTAGTCCCGGTTTAGACCCGGTTTAGTCCCCGGTTTAGTCCCCGGTTTAGTCCCGGTTTAGTCCCGGTTTAGACCCGGTTTAGTCCCGGATTAGACCCGGATTAGACCCGGATTAGACCCGGATTAGACCCGGTTTAGACCCGGTTTAGACCCGGTTTAGACCCGGTTTAGACCCGGTTTAGTCCTGGTTTAGTCCCCGGTTTAGTCCCCGGTTTAGTCCCCGGTTTAGACCCGGTTTAGACCCGGATTAGTCCCGGTTTAGTCCCGGTTTAGTCCCGGTTTAGACCCGGTTTAGTCCCGGTTTAGTCCCGGTTTAGTCTCGGTTTAGACCCGGTTTAGTCCCGGTTTAGACCCGGTTTAGTCCCGGTTTAGTCCCGGATTAGACCCGGTTTAGTCCCGGATTAGACCCGGTTTAGTCCCGGTTTAGTCCCGGTTTAGTCCCGGTTTAGTCCCGGTTTAGTCCCGGTTTAGTCCCGGTTTAGTCCCGGTTTAGTCCGGTTTAGTCTCGGTTTAGTTAGTCGGTTTAGTCCCGGTTTAGTCCCGGTTTAGACCCGGTTTAGACCCCGGTTTAGTCCCTTAGTCCCGGTTTAGACCGGTTTAGTCCCGGTTTAGTCCCGGTTTAGTCTCGGTTTAGTCCCGGTTTAGACCCGGTTTAGTCCCGGTTTAGTCCCGGATTAGTCCCGGTTTAGTCCCGGTTTAGACCCGGTTTAGTCCCGGTTTAGTCCCGGATTAGACCCGGTTTAGTCCCGGTTTAGTCCCGGTTTAGTCCCGGTTTAGTCCCGGATTAGACCCGGTTTAGTCCCGGTTTAGTCGGTTTAGTCCCCGGTTTAGTCCCGGTTTAGACCCGGTTTAGACCCGGTTTAGTCCCGGTTTAGTCCCGGTTTAGACCCGGTTTAGACCCGGTTTAGTCCCGGTTTAGTCCCGGTTTAGTCCCGGTTTAGTCCCGGTTTAGTCTCGGTTTAGTCCCGGTTTAGTCTCGGTTTAGTCTCGGTTTAGTCCCGGTTTAGACCCAGTTTAGTCCCAGTTTAGTCCCAGTTTAGTCCCGGTTTAGACCCAGTTTAGACCCAGTTTAGTCCCGGTTTAGTCCAGGTTTAGACCCAGTTTAGACCCAGTTTAGACCCGGTTTAGACCCGGTTTAGACCCGGTTTAGACCCGGTTTAGTCCCGGTTTAGTCCCGGTTTAGTCCCGGTTTAGTCCCGGTTTAGTCCTGGTGTTACCTTCATGTCGGAGATAGACTCCAGTTTCTGTTGTCCTTTGGGCCGTTTCTTCTGAAAGTCCTCCATCAGGTTCTTGATGTTGGTCCCGATTTCACCAAAGTTCAGATACAGGTTCTGTTCGGAGACAGGATTAAAATAGGTTTTAGACGTACTTAAAAGAGATTTTAGATGGACTTCAAGTCCTGTTTGGAAAGAGAGGTCCAGGAGGTATTAACTCTTACGTTTGCATAGAACTCGTCGTTCTCGGCCGACAGCACCACCTCCTTGAGGTCTTTGCTGACCCCCGGGACTCGGGACAGGTCGATGCGGTTGTTGTTCAGACCCAGCAGCTCGTGCACCATGGCCTGGTACGTCCACTGGAGAAATATCAGGAAAAACAGACATTTAATTATTTTTCTGTAAGTGTTGTTTAGAGCCTCAAACAGCCATTTTGATTTATCAGAGCCATACTGCACTTCATTTCATGAGAATAATTTTGGCTTTTTGAGGTTAACTTGAGCAGGTTTTAGTTAGATTTGGAAATTTTTTGTGGGATTTGAACAGGTTTTAATTGGGTTTCACCAGGTTTTGCTCTGATGTGTGGGGTCACCTGATTGAGCAGGGGGGTGAGGGCGTCGTCGCTCCGGTCGAGGATGAGGAGCAGAGGAGGGACCTCAGTTTTCCGGAAGTCGAACAGTTCGTATTCTTTGGTGATGATTTGCTGAAAAACACAAGCTTATTAAAGCCACACACATTAGGAACAGTGTGTGGGACAGTGTGGGACAGTGTGAGGGACAGTGTGAGTGAGGGACAGTGTGAGGGACAGTGTGAGGGACAGTGTGAGGGACAGTGTGAGGAACAGTGTGAGGGACAGTGTGAGGGACAGTGTGAGGGACAGTGTGAGTGAGGGACAGTGTGAGGAACAGTGTGAGTGAGGGACAGTGTGAGGGACAGTGTGTGGGACAGTGTGAGGGACAGTGTGAGGGACAGTGTGAGGAACAGTGTGAGGGACAGTGTGTGGACAGTGTGAGGGACAGTGTGAGGAACAGTGAGGGACAGTGTGAGGGACAGTGTGAGGAGGACAGTGTGAGGACAGTGTGTGGGACAGTGTGAGGACAGTGTGAGGACAGTGTGAGGAACAGTGTGAGGAACAGTGTGAGGGACAGTGTGTGAGGGACAGTGTGGACAGTGTGGGACAGTGAGTGAGGGACAGTGTGAGGGACAGTGTGTGGGACAGTGTGAGGGACAGTGTGTGGACAGTGTGTGGACAGTGTGAGGACAGTGTGAGGGACAGTGTGTGGAACAGTGTGAGGAACAGTGTGTGGAACAGTGTGAGGGACAGTGTGAGGGACAGTGTGAGGAACAATGTGAGGAACAGTGTGTGGGACAGTGAGTGGACAGTGTGAGGGACAGTGAGGAACAGTGTGAGGAACAGTGTGAGGGACAGTGTGAGGGACAGTGTGAGGAACAATGTGAGGGACAGTGTGTCGGACAGTGTGTGGGACAGTGTGAGGGACAGTGTGAGGAACAGTGTGAGGGACAGTGTGTGGGACAGTGTGAGGGACAGTGTGAGGGACAGTGTGAGGAACAATGTGAGGGACAGTGTGTCGGACATTGTGTGGGACAGTGTAAGTGAGGGACAGTGTGTGGGACAGTGTGAGGACAGTGTGTAAGTGAGTGAGGAACAGTGTGTGGGACAGTGTAAGTGAGGAACAGTGTGTGGGACAGTGTGAGGACCAGTGTGTGGGACAGTGTGAGTGAGGAACAGTGTGAGGGACAGTGTAAGTGAGGAACAGTGTGTGGGACAGTATGAGGACCAGTGTGTGGGACAGTTTGAGGACCAGTGTGTGGGACAGTGTGAGTGAGGAACAGTGTGTGGGACAGTGAGTGGGACATTGTGAGGAACATTGTGAGGAACAGTGTGAGGGACAGTGTGAGGGACAGTGTGAGGACCAGTGTGTGGGACAGTGTGAGGACCAGTGTGTGGGACAGTGAGTGGGACAGTATGAGGACCAGTGTGTGGGACAGTGTAAGTGAGGAACAGTGTGTGGGACAGTGAGTGGGACATTGTGAGGAACATTGTGAGGAACAGTGTGAGGGACAGTGTGAGGGACAGTGTGAGGAACAGTGTGAGGGACAGTGTGAGGGACAGTGTGAGGGACATTGTGAGGAACAGTGTGTGGGACAGTGTGAGGGACAGTGTGAGGAACAGTGTGTGGGACAGTGTGAGGAACAGTGTGAGGAACAGTGTGTGGGACAGTGTGAGGAACATTGTGAGGGACAGTGTGTGAGACAGTGTGAGGGACAGTGTGTCGGACAGTGTGAGGGACAGTGTAAGGAACAGTGTGTGGGACAGTGTGAGTGAGGAACAGTGTGAGGAACATTGTGAGGGACAGTGTGTGGGACAGTGTGAGTGAGGAACAGTGTGAGGAACATTGTGAGGAACAGTGTGTGGGACAGTGTGAGTGAGGAACAGTGTGAGGAACATTGTGAGGAACAGTGTGTGGGACAGTGTGAGTGAGGAACAGTGTGAGGAACATTGTGAGGGACAGTGTGTGGGACAGTGTGAGGAACAGTGTGAGGAACAGTGTGAGGGACAGTGTGAGGGACAGTGTGAGGGACAGTGTGAGTGAGGAACAGTGTGAGGGACAGTGTGAGGAACATTGTGAGGGACAGTGTGTGGGACAGTGTGTGGGACAGTGTGAGTGAGGAACAGTGTGAGGAACAGTGTGAGGGACAGTGTGTGGGACAGTGTGAGTGAGGAACAGTGAGAGACAGTGTGAGTGAGGGACAGTGAGGGACAGTGAGGGACAGTGAGGGACAGTGTGTGGACAGTGTGTGGACAGTGTGAGGGACAGTGTGAGTGAGGAATAGTGTGTGGAATAGTGTGAGAGACAGTGTGAGTGAGGGACAGTGCGAGGGACAGTGTGAGGGACAGTGCGAGGGACAGTGTGAGGGACAGTGTGTGGGACAGTGTGAGTGAGGGACAGTGTGAGGGACAGTGTGTGGGACAGTGTGAGTGAGGGACAGTGTGAGGGACAGTGTGTGGGACAGTGTGTGGGACAGTGTGAGTGAGGAACAGTGTGAGGGACAGTGTGAGGAACAGTGTGTGGGACAGTGTGTGAGACAGTGTGAGGGACAGTGTGTGGGACAGTGTGTGGGACAGTGTGAGTGAGGAACAGTATGAGGGACAGTGTGTGGGACAGTGTGAGTGAGGGACAGTGTGAGGGACAGTGTGTGGGACAGTGTGTGGGACAGTGTGAGTGAGGAACAGTGTGAGGGACAGTGTGAGGAACAGTGTGTGGGACAGTGTGTGAGACAGTGTGAGGGACAGTGTGTGGGACAGTGTGAGGGACAGTGTGTGGGACAGTGTGTGGGACAGTGTGAGGAACAGTGTGAGGAACAGTGTGAGGAACATTGTGAGGGACAGTGTGTGAGACAGTGTGAGGGACAGGGTGTGGGACAGTGTGAGGAACAGTGCGAGGGACAGTGTGAGGAACAGTGTGAGGAACAGTGTGTGAGACAGTGTGAGGGACAGTGTGTCGGACAGTGTGAGGGACAGTGTGAGGAACAGTGTGTGGGACAGTGTGAGTGAGGAACAGTGTGAGGAACAGTGTGTGGGACAGTGTGAGTGAGGAACAGTGTGAGGAACAGTGTGAGGGACAGTGTGTGGGACAGTGTGAGTGAGGAACAGTGTGTGGGACAGTGTGAGTGAGGAACAGTGTGAGGGACAGTGTGAGGAACATTGTGAGGGACAGTGTGTGGGACAGTGTGAGTGAGGAACAGTGTGTGGGACAGTGTGAGGAACAGTGTGTGGGATAGTGTGAGTGAGGAACAGTGTGAGGGACAGTGTGAGTGAGGAACATTGTGAGGGACAGTGTGTGGGACAGTGTGAGGAACAGTGTGTGGGACAGTGTGTGGGACAGTGTGAGTGAGGAACAGTATGAGGGACAGTGTGTGGGACAGTGAGTGAGGGACAGTGTGAGGGACAGTGTGTGGACAGTGTGTGGGACAGTGTGAGTGAGGAACAGTGTGAGGGACAGTGTGAGGAACAGTGTGTGGGACAGTGTGTGAGACAGTGTGAGGGACAGTGTGTGGGACAGTGTGAGGGACAGTGTGTGGACAGTGTGTGGACAGTGTGAGGAACAGTGTGAGGAACAGTGTGAGGAACATTGTGAGGGACAGTGTGTGAGACAGTGTGAGGGACAGGGTGTGGGACAGTGTGAGGAACATGAGGAACAGTGAGGAACAGTGAGGAACATTGTGAGGGACAGTGTGTGAGACAGTGTGAGGACAGTGTGTCGGACAGTGTGAGGGACAGTGTGAGGAACAGTGTGTGGGACAGTGTGAGTGAGGAACAGTGTGAGGAACAGTGTGTGGGACAGTGTGAGTGAGGAACAGTGTGAGGAACAGTGTGAGGACAGTGTGTGGGACAGTGTGAGTGAGGAACAGTGTGTGGACAGTGTGAGTGAGGAACAGTGTGAGGGACAGTGTGAGGAACATTGTGAGGGACAGTGTGTGGGACAGTGTGAGTGAGGAACAGTGTGTGGGACAGTGTGAGGAACAGTGTGTGGGATAGTGTGAGTGAGGAACAGTGTGAGGGACAGTGTGAGTGAGGAACATTGTGAGGGACAGTGTGTGGGACAGTGTGAGGAACAGTGTGGGACAGTGTGAGTGAGGAACAGTGTGAGGGACAGTGTGTCGGACAGTGTGAGGACAGTGTGAGGAACAGTGTGTGGAAAGTGTGAGTGAGGAACAGTGTGAGGGACAGTGTGAGGGACAGTGTGAGTGAGGAACAGTGTGAGGAACATTGTGAGGGACAGTGTGTGGGACAGTGTGAGTGAGGAACAATGTGAGGGACAGTGTGTGGACAGTGAGTGAGGAACAGTGTGAGGACAGTGTGAGGAACAGTGTGTGGGACAGTGAGTGAGGAACAATGTGAGGGACAGTGTGTCGGACAGTGTGTGGGACAGTGTGAGTGAGGAACAATGTGAGGGACAGTGTGTCGGACAGTGTGTGGGACAGTGTGAGGGACAGTGTGAGGAACAGTGTGTGGGAAAGTGTGAGTGAGGAACAGTGTGAGGGACAGTGAGTGAGGAACAGTGTGTGGGACAGTGTAAGTGAGGGACAGTGTGAGTGAGGAACAGTGTGTGGGACAGTGTATGGAACAGTGTGAGAAACAGTGTGTGGGAAAGTGTGAGTGAGGAACAGTGTGTGGGACAGTGTATGGAACAGTGTGAGAAACAGTGTGTGGGAAAGTGAGTGAGGAACAGTGTGAGGGACAGTGTGAGGACAGTGAGTGAGGAACAGTGTGTGGGACAGTGTAAGTGAGGGACAGTGTGAGTGAGGAACAGTGTATGTAACAGTGTGAGAAACAGTGTGTGGGAAAGTGTGAGTGAGGAACAGTGTGAGGGACAGTGTGAGTGAGGAACAGTGTGTGGGACAGTGTAAGTGAGGGACAGTGTGAGTGAGGAACAGTGTGTGGGACAGTGTGAGTGAGGAACAGTGTGAGGGACAGTGTAAGTGAGGAACAGTGTGTGGGACAGTGTGAGGACCAGTGTGAGGAACAGTGTGTTGGACAGTGTGAGGACCAGTGTGTGGGACAGTGTGTGGGACAGTGTGAGGACCAGTGTGTGGGACAGTGTGTGGGACAGTGTGAGGACCAGTGTGTGGGACAGTGTGAGTGAGGAACAGTGTGAGGGACAGTGTGTGGGACAGTGTGAGGGACAGTGTGAGGAACAGTGTGTGGGACAGTGTGTGGAACAGTGTGAGGGACAGTGTGAGTGAGGAACAGTGTGAGAGACAGTGTGTGTGACAGTGTGAGTGAGGAACATTGTGAGGGACAGTGTGTGGGACAGTATGAGGACCAGTGTGTGGGACAGTGTGTGGGACATTGTGAGGAACATTGTGAGGAACAGTGTGAGGGACAGTGTGAGGGACAGTGTGAGGAACAGTGTGAGGGACAGTGTGAGGGACAGTGTGAGGAACATTGTGAGGGACAGTGTGTGGGACAGTGTGAGGGACAGTGTGAGTGAGGGACAGTGTGTGGGACAGTGTGAGGGACAGTGTGAGTGAGGGACAGTGTGAGGGACAGTGTGTGGGACAGTGTGAGGGACAGTGTGAGGGACAGTGTGAGGAACAGTGTGAGGGACAGTGTGTGGGACAGTGTGAGGGACAGTGTGAGGAACAGTGTAAAGAACAGTGTGAGGGACAGTGTGAGGGACAGTGTGAGGAACAGTGTGTGGGACAGTGTGTAGGACAGTGTGTGGGACAGTGTGTGGGACAGTGTGAGGAACAGTGTGAGGAACAGTGTGAGGGACAGTGTGAGGGACAGTGTGTGGGACAGTGTGTGGGACAGTGTGTGGGACAGTGTGTGGGACAGTGTGAGGGACAGTGTGTGGAACAGTGTGAGGAACAGTGTGTGGAACAGTGTGAGGGACAGTGTGAGGGACAGTGTGAGGAACAATGTGAGGAACAGTGTGAGGAACAGTGTGTGGGACAGTGTGAGTGAGGAACAGTGTGAGTGACATTGTGAGGAACAGTGTGTGGGACAGTGTGAGGGACAGTGTGAGGGACAGTGTGTGGAACAGTGTGAGGAACAGTGTGTGGAACAGTGTGAGGGACAGTGTGAGGACAGTGTGAGGAACAATGTGAGGAACAGTGTGAGGAACAGTGTGTGGGACAGTGTGAGTGAGGAACAGTGTGAGTGACATTGTGAGGAACAGTGTGTGGGACAGTGTGAGTGAGGAACAGTGTGAGGAACATTGTGAGGAACATTGTGAGGAACAGTGTGTGGGACAGTGTGAGTGAGGAACAGTGTGAGGAACATTGTGAGGGACAGTGTGTGGGACAGTGTGAGGAACAGTGTGAGGAACAGTGTGAGGGACAGTGTGAGGGACAGTGTGAGGGACAGTGTGAGGGACAGTGTGAGGGACAGTGTGAGGAACATTGTGAGGGACAGTGTGTGGGACAGTGTGTGGGACAGTGTGAGTGAGGAACAGTGTGAGGAACAGTGTGAGGGACAGTGTGTGGGACAGTGTGAGTGAGGAACAGTGTGAGAGACAGTGTGAGTGAGGGACAGTGCGAGGGACAGTGTGAGGGACAGTGCGAGGGACAGTGTGAGGGACAGTGTGAGGGACAGTGTGTGGGACAGTGTGTGGGACAGTGTGAGGGACAGTGTGAGTGAGGAATAGTGTGTGGAATAGTGTGAGAGACAGTGTGAGTGAGGGACAGTGCGAGGGACAGTGTGAGGGACAGTGCGAGGGACAGTGTGAGGGACAGTGTGTGGGACAGTGTGAGTGAGGGACAGTGTGTGGGACAGTGTGAGTGAGGGACAGTGTGAGGGACAGTGTGTGGGACAGTGTGTGGGACAGTGTGAGTGAGGAACAGTGTGAGGGACAGTGTGAGGAACAGTGTGGGACAGTGTGTGAGACAGTGTGAGGGACAGTGTGTGGGACAGTGTGTGGGACAGTGTGAGTGAGGAACAGTATGAGGGACAGTGTGTGGGACAGTGTGAGTGAGGGACAGTGTGAGGGACAGTGTGTGGGACAGTGTGTGGGACAGTGTGAGTGAGGAACAGTGTGAGGGACAGTGTGAGGAACAGTGTGTGGGACAGTGTGTGAGACAGTGTGAGGGACAGTGTGTGGGACAGTGTGAGGGACAGTGTGTGGGACAGTGTGTGGGACAGTGTGAGGGAACAGTGTGAGGAACATTGTGAGGGACAGTGTGTGAGACAGTGTGAGGACAGGGTGTGGGACAGTGTGAGGAACAGTGCGAGGGACAGTGTGAGGAACAGTGTGAGGAACAGTGTGAGGAACATTGTGAGGGACAGTGTGTGAGACAGTGTGAGGGACAGTGTGTCGGACAGTGTGAGGGACAGTGTGAGGAACAGTGTGTGGGACAGTGTGAGTGAGGAACAGTGTGAGGAACAGTGTGAGGAACAGTGTGTGGGACAGTGTGAGTGAGGAACAGTGTGAGGAACAGTGTGAGGGACAGTGTGTGGGACAGTGTGAGTGAGGAACAGTGTGAGGAACATTGTGAGGGACAGTGTGTGGGACAGTGTGAGTGAGGGACAGTGTGAGGAACATTGTGAGGGACAGTGTGTGGGACAGTGTGAGTGAGGGACAGTGTGAGGAACATTGTGAGGGACAGTGTGTGGGACAGTGTGAGTGAGGAACAGTGTGAGGAACAGTGTGAGGAACAGTGTGAGGGACAGTGTGTGGGACAGTGTGAGTGAGGGACAGTGTGAGGAACATTGTGAGGGACAGTGTGTGGGACAGTGTGAGTGAGGAACAGTGTGTGGGACAGTGTGAGGAACAGTGTGTGGGATAGTGTGAGTGAGGAACAGTGTGAGGGACAGTGTGAGTGAGGAACATTGTGAGGGACAGTGTGTGGGACAGTGTGAGGAACAGTGTGTGGGACAGTGTGAGTGAGGAACAGTGTGAGGGACAGTGTGTCGGACAGTGTGTGGGACAGTGTGAGGGACAGTGTGAGGAACAGTGTGTGGGAAAGTGTGAGTGAGGAACAGTGTGAGGGACAGTGTGAGGGACAGTGTGAGTGAGGAACAGTGTGAGGAACATTGTGAGGGACAGTGTGTGGGACAGTGTGAGTGAGGAACAATGTGAGGGACAGTGTGTGGGACAGTGTGAGTGAGGAACAGTGTGAGGGACAGTGTGAGGAACAGTGTGTGGGACAGTGTGAGTGAGGAACAATGTGAGGGACAGTGTGTCGGACAGTGTGAGGGACAGTGTGAGGAACAGTGTGTGGGAAAGTGTGAGTGAGGAACAGTGTGAGGGACAGTGTGAGGGACAGTGTGAGTGAGGAACAGTGTGTGGGACAGTGTAAGTGAGGGACAGTGTGAGTGAGGAACAGTGTGTGGGACAGTGTATGGAACAGTGTGAGAAACAGTGTGTGGGAAAGTGTGAGTGAGGAACAGTGTGAGGGACAGTGTGAGGGACAGTGTGAGTGAGGAACAGTGTGAGGAACATTGTGAGGAACAGTGTGTGGGACAGTGTGAGTGAGGAACAGTGTGAGGAACATTGTGAGGGACAGTGTGTGGGACAGTGTGAGTGAGGAACAGTGTGAGGAACATTGTGAGGAACAGTGTGTGGGACAGTGTGAGTGAGGAACAGTGTGAGGAACATTGTGAGGGACAGTGTGTGGGACAGTGTGAGTGAGGAACAGTGTGAGGAACAGTGTGTGGGACAGTGTGAGGAACAGTGTGTGGGACAGTGTGAGTGAGGAACAGTGTGAGGGACAGTGTGAGGGACAGTGTGTGGGACAGTGTGAGTGAGGAACAGTGTGAGAGACAGTGTGAGTGAGGAACAGTGTGAGAGACAGTGTGTGGGACAGTGTGAGTGAGGAACATTGTGAGGGACAGTGTGTGGGACAGTGTGTGGGACAGTGTGAGTGAGGAACAGTGTGAGGAACAGTGTGAGGGACAGTGTGTGGGACAGTGTGAGTGAGGAACAGTGTGAGAGACAGTGTGAGGAACAGTGTGAGGGACAGTGTGTGGGACAGTGTGAGTGAGGAACAGTGTGAGAGACAGTGTGAGTGAGGGACAGTGCGAGGGACAGTGTGAGGGACAGTGCGAGGGACAGTGTGAGGGACAGTGTGTGGGACAGTGTGAGTGAGGGACAGTGTGAGGGACAGTGTGTGGGACAGTGTGTGGGACAGTGTGAGGGACAGTGTGAGTGAGGAATAGTGTGAGGGACAGTGTGTGGGACAGTGTGAGGGACAGTGTGTGGGACAGTGTGAGTGAGGAACAGTGTGAGAGACAGTGTGAGTGAGGGACAGTGCGAGGGACAGTGTGAGGGACAGTGTGTGGGACAGTGTGAGTGAGGGACAGTGTGTGGGACAGTGTGTGGGACAGTGTGAGGGACAGTGTGAGTGAGGAATAGTGTGAGGGACAGTGTGTGGGACAGTGTGTGGGACAGTGTGAGGGACAGTGTGAGGGACAGTGTGAGTGAGGAACAGTGTGAGTGAGGAACAGTGTGAGGGACAGTGTGTGGGACAGTGTGAGGGTGCTTACCTTCAGGCTCTCGGCCAGTCTCTTGGACAGGTCTGAGGACAGCTGGTAGCGGATCATGGGGCACTTCTTCAGAGACAGCAGCACCGCAGTGAGGCCCTGAGTGCAGCGCTGTAGCATCAGGGGGTCCCAGCTGCGGCCCTGAGCACAAGCACCACAGGTTAGACCAGGTTTAGTCTTGGTCCTAAACCAGATTTAGACTTAGGTCGACACCTGGTCCTAGTTGGTTTTGGTTTAAACCCATTTTCTTTTTGTTTAAGCTGTTTTTCTATTTTTTAGTTTAAATGAAATGTGTGTGTAAGCGTGTGTATGTGTGCAAGTGTATGTGTGTTTGGGCACCCAAGGTAAAAATTTTAATAGTGTGCATAAAGACGCCAAGAAAAGATGGAAAAATCTCCAAAAGGCATCAAATGACAGATTAGACATCCTTATAATAAGTCAAAAAAAGTTAGATTTTATTTCCATCATTTACACTTTCAAAATAACAGAAAACAAAAAAATGGTGTCTGAAAAAGTTTGAGCACCCTGCAGAGTTAATACCCTGTACTGCCCCCTTTGGCAAGCTAGGACCTGACAGTGTCATGGATTGTTCTCAATCATCGTCTGGATAGACCAGGTGATGTCAATCTCAAAGGTTTTAAATGTCCAGACTCATCTGACCTTGCCCCAACAATCAGCACCATGGGTTCTTCTAAGCAGTTGTCTAGAAAACTGAAACTGAAAATAGTTGACGCTCACAAAGCAGGAGAAGGCTATAAAAAGATAGCAAAGCATTTTCAGATGCCAATATCCTCTGTTCGGAATGTAATTAAGAAATGGCAGTCATCAGGAACAGTGGAAGTTAAAGCAAGATCTGGAAGACCAAGAAAATATCAGACAGAACGGCTCGCAGGATTGTGAGAAAAGTAAGTCAAAACCCACGCTTGACTGCACGATCCCTCCAGAAAGATCTGGCAGACACTGGAGTTGTGGTACACTATTCCACTATAAAGAGATACTTGTACAAATATGGACTTCATGGAAGAGTCATCAGAAGAAAACCTCTTCTACGTCCTCAACACAAAAATCAGCGTTTGAAGTTTGCAAATGAACATATAGACAAGCCTGATGCATTTTGGAAACAAGTTCTGTGGACCGATGAGGTTAAAATAGAACTTTTTGGCCGGAATGAGCAAAGGTATGTTTGGAGAAGAAAGGGCACAGAATTTAATGAAAAGAACCTCTGTCCAACTGTTAAGCATGGGGGTGGATCGATCATGTTTTGGGGT
>CM044555.2:17500-102500 GCA_024416835.2 Perccottus glenii | reverse complement strand
TTAAAGTGTTAAGTTAGCACAATTTATTTAAGTTTCAAATTTCAATTGACTTAGCTAGCTTACCATGCTAACTGACTTTATCTTATGTAACACTTTTACTCCTATTATGTTAAATTATTTATACTTACGATAAAAACTACTTTAAACACTAACATAATGTCAAAATAATTGGTTTTGATATTATAAATTTTAAAATATCTTGAAGGCTAAGCTAACTCAGAGATAACAGTTTCCAACTCAAATTAATGTCTGTTTTTATAAAGAAAGATGGACAGTTATTTATGTGACATGTATTAAACTATAAGCTAATGTGAATCTTTGTGTAATTTTGTGGATTTACCTTTATTTATTTTTTTTTTTGAAGAGATTTAACCCAAACAGTGGATTGTTACTGTCTTACAGCTGTTCAGTGGAGCTGAGATATTATGATAACAATTTATTTAATATTTTACAATTATTTATACATTATTTTACAATGGAATGTAAACATATTAAATGTATTTATTTCTATTCTAACCTGATTTTGTCCTGTTTTGGTCCAGACCTATTTCTAGTTTTATTTAATATGGTGTTGTCAGTGAATAAATGTTATTTATGTTTTGTGAGCTCAGTGTGGGTGTGTTTCAGGTGAAGCAGATGGAGCCTCAGGGAGGAGCTTTAGCTCTGATGCACAAAATCCTCAAACTACAGACTTTAGATGTAAAAGAAAAGGAAGGTAGGACTTCATATAATCAGTTATTTCTATTTCTTTCAGTAGAATGTTCTTCTATGGTCTGTTTCCTGCTGTGAGAGAACAGAGCCTTGTCAGGCGAGTCCTGACTCTTAGCGGTAGCTTCTGACTCTGAGACTTCTGTTTGAGGATTTCAGCTTCTCTCTCTCTGACGCCACTGTATCGTTACGGATCTGAAGAAGAAACCGGTCCTAACTCCTGTGTCCCAGCTGAGGACGGAGCGGTGGACAGGAGCTAAAGCAGCTGTGGGACATGTACCTCGAGCTGTTGACTGCTATCTGAGACTTTTAGAGACATTATTAGATTACATCATGGCTTTTTCGTCTGGAGATAATCCATGACATTATTGGTCTTTAGTTGTTAGTTTTTACAAAAGAAAATAAGAATATGTCATTAAAAAAATAATAAATTATATCCAAAGAAGAGTCACTTTAAAATAATCTAAACTATTTATTCCATATATGTTTTATTAAATAAAACGTCGGTTATCCCCAGTTTTACCTAAAAATACAATATTAATAAAGATATTTAGAAAGGATATTTGTTTAAAACTAAACTAGGAATGGGCATTTTCCACAAATAAAATATTCTAATATTGAAGATAAAATTTAAATAATATTTTATAATTTGATTATTTAAATTAAGTTTAACGAGAGAGGCATTAATTTATGAAATGTATTTCTAAACATAATTTCCAAACAAGCGTATTGGAGAATATATTATTGTGATAACCCAGTTTTATCTGACACATTCTGCACAAGACAAGCTAATTATTTTGTTCAAATAATTTATTTATGGCCAGCAAAAAATAATTAAAATTAGATTAAATCAGCAAATTTAAATTGTGTTTATATTATTATTTTTTTAATAATATTTGATCTTGCAGATCAAATATTAGAATATTTGTGCCCATCCCTAGTCTAAATTAAAGTCTTTGAAAACTAAAGTGTTTGCTCTCATCTAAAACCTGTTCAAACCTGGTCTAAAAGTCTTGTGTCTCTGGCAGTGACAGTGGGCTCTGAGATGGTTCCAGGTCAGGTCCAGACTTCAGTCCTGGTCCCGGTCTCGATCCCTGAAGACGCAGTGAACCGTCTGAGCCCTCCTCCCAACACTACTCCTCTGAAGGTACCTGTTTCTGATGGACACAGGTTTATACGGCGGCTTGTCTCTGATCCAGCTCCAGATCCTTGTTTATGAGCTGACCGCAGCACACACGTCTGTACTCCTTAAAATAAACATGTGTAATTCATACAAAGATTCTGTGAGATAAACCCAAGGCAGAGTGTCATGTTTAGTCTCATTAACATCCTCCTGTTGACCTGGCCACAGACATTTCTCAATGACTGACACACTAACATTTTGTCTGCCTTTAAAACTACTTGTGATACATATTGTTGTTCTTTATCTCTTCAGTTGTATTTATCGTCAGTAAAGGACTATATAAATGTTTTTTTTTTTTTATCCATTCACGGCCTTTGAGAAAGTAATAGGTGTTTTGTGTCTCTGCAGCCGTCAGTGCCTCCTCTGGGCTTCAGACTGAACGGGAGGCTCATCCCTCTGCTGCCAGGAGGTCAGTACATACTCATACCTGCGCAAACATAATCAGTTCAGGTTTATCTGTGTAAATGTTCGTCCTGAGGGCTGTTCCATAAAGAGCACTTTGGGCTCAGAGCAGTGTTGCTTTCGTCAATGGAAATTATGATTAAATATTGTCCTTAACAAGCCTTTATCACGTGACAAAACGAGACACAACTTAAATGCTGGTCATGTGACAATGACTATATTTAATGTATAATGCAATATTGTTGATGAATAAAATCAAGACTAAATGTGGTTTACAAAATAAAAACTATGCAAAACTTATATTTTCGATGACCAAAACGAGACCAAACGACCGGAAGGGGCCGATGGCCGGTTTGTCTTTCACGAGTTTATGATTAATGTGTCTCATTTTAAACGTTAGCCACTGGAGCTGAAAACAACTAAGACAAATGTGTGTGTGTGTGTGTGTGTATTTGTTTGTCAAAAACTAAAACTAAAAACAGGCTGCCAAAAACAACACTGGCTCAGAGCCAGGCTAACTCTCACTGGATCAGAGACGAATACACCGTGCCTAGGCAGAACATGGAAGTCGAGTCTCAATGAAAAACTACAGTCTCTTGAACATCCCTTTTAAAGTAACGTAAAGGTCTGAGTAAATGCAGACTAGAGGAGTCGAGAAACTATTGCGGAAATACTCTTCATAGACGGAGCTTTAGAGAGAACGACAGAGCGGATTATTATCTCTGAATTAAACTTTTTTTTTTGGACTTTGCACAAGAATAGCACAATACAGACAGAATTTAATCTGTTAATGACTCGGGTTAAAGAAAGAAACACTCCACTAAAGGTTTTGTGAAAAATAACTACGCTAATTCAAAAACATACATAAAATTTAAGGTTATAATATCATTTAAATAAAATAAAACAAACATGTGTCCAAATGTTGGGCTAAGCCTGATCTTAAACTTGCTGGCGAGTCTCAATCAGGGGCTGTCCACACGGAGACACAAATCACTGTATCCATATACATTTTGTATCGTATTGGCCTTTCGTCCACACGGATCCGGTGTTTTGGGAGACTGAATCCGCTATTTTTTGAAACAGGGTTCTAAAGTGGATAAATCTTTCGACAACACCTTTGCGACACCCTTTGCGATGTCGTGTGTACAACCAATCCGTATATTTTGTGAAAGCGATGATGTCATCGCATCACGTGTCGGCCTCGTCTGCGTAACAGCAACAACAATAATGGCGGACTACATGATTGAGTTCGTGCTGCAGAAGCTACTAAGCTTTATTAAAGCAAAATCTATTGCTTCTATGCAGTTGTGGTGAGCAACAAGAGATAATGGACAACACCATACGCCACATGCTCTTAGATCCACGCGAAGAGAACCAGGAGAGCAACCTGGAGAAAATGAATGAGAGAGAATTTCGCATGTCCAAAGCACTCAGAACTCAGTCCGTATATTGAAGAGCAAACAACAAACATGAGGGCACCAATTACTACACTCAAAATATATGACTGCAACAATTTGAGAACTTGTTTTTATTAGAAAAGAAATATTTAGGTCTTCGTCTTCTTCTGCAGCGCGCAAGGTTATGCGCATGCTCAAAGTCTTCTTCTCTGTGTATAGTGTATATCTGTGGCAGAATTCCAGCGCCCCATACTGGTCTGGCATATATACTACATCGTTTTCAGCCGGCCGTGTGTACGCAGATATTTTCTTGAGACGACGCCGTCTCAAGATCGGATAGGGGATGCACTGGCTTCGTGTGGACATAGCCTCAGCTGCTGCAGAAGTTTCCAGAGACTGAATCTGACTCAGGATCAGCCTGTTTTAACAGAAATGAGCCAGACTTATTCAAATAAGCCTAACTTATTGGGTTATCTCATTTATGGACGTCCTCTTCTCTGTGTCAGTTGGAGGAGTGCAGCTGGACGTCCGCTCTCATCCTACCGGCTCTAAAAGTGCCCTCACTTCTGTCCACCTGCCCTACAACCTGAGTGTAGCCCTGCCCCCTGCAGCAGGCCACACCCCCATCATCTCAGGTAAATCTCGGGTCAAGTCCTCACAGGTAAAGAGAATCCATCTAAAACCTGTTGAAATCCAACTAAAACATGTTTTAACTTCTGTTTCCAGGTTTCATCTCTGGAGAAGCTGATCACAAAGTTCTAAATAACAGCAATGTTATATCCTACAATCCTCGGCTCAAGACCCCGCCACCTGCCACTGTGACATCATCAGTGACATCTCCAAAACCCCGCTCACAGAAACCTAAAATCTCTGTTGCACAAGTCGTGACCAAACCTCAGACTCTGCTCCGAAAAGGTTTGTTATACTCTTCTTCTTTTCCCTCTGGAGAGATGTTAAGCATAGGCGGATTTTTCAGGATGGCAGGGGTGTCACTATGGATGGGTATCGTTAAGGTTTTAACGGTATTACTACTCTTACCGATACTGCTTAACGGTCCGGTACTTTAACGGTATTCTTATCGGTACTTTGTGTTGTGTGTTTTTTTTTTTTTTTTTTGTAAGAACAAGTTGAGAACAGAATTAACATTTCAAAGCAGCTTAAAAAATATATATATGAAGTGCTGTGCATTTAAGTTGAAATGTTTACATTTACATACTGATTTTTCTTTATTTGGAATTTTAAAAACAAAAGAAATCAACAGAATTTCTACAAAAGGTTAACAAAAAATAAATAAAAATAAAGTCATTTAGCAGACGCTTTTATCCAAAGCGACTTTACATTAAGGTTCCATTCACCAGTGTTACAGCTAGTACACCACTGGAGGCAAAGTGGGTTAACCCTTTAGGCGCCAGGGTTTATTTTAAAAAATACAGATTTTTGAGAACCAAATTTCAAAAGGCTGTGGTTTGAAAATGATAAGAGATAGAGTCCTACTCTAAACTAGAAAAAGGTCAGGTATGACCCAAAGTATATAAGTAAATAAATTTTAACCATCTAATTTGCATATAATTTGCATAATATGACATTATATATTGGTGGTTATGTTTTTTACAGTACAAACACACTAATGAACATATTATAATAGTTTTTTTTTTCTTTTTCTGAAATATTTTTTTTATAACAGTAATTTGTAACAACGTAGCAACATTACATAAATAAAGAATAACTACAACTTCTAATATACCATAACTAATAAAACGTATGCAAATAGTTATGAGAAATATACACATGTACTGTATGTGTGTGGTTGCAGTAGATTTATCTTTTCTTATCCATCCATCTTTTGCTTTATAAGAGGTCCCACACTCTAAAAAACTACTAACTATGCCAGTTAGTAGTTTTTAGAGTGTGGACCTCTCATAAGCACAGCACACAGCCATCACTTTTATTATGATCGCTGCTTTGATTAGCGCAGTCTCGCTGACTATGTTTACCCCTGCCTCTCCCTCCTCGACTGGGTAAAGTGTCAGGATGACCAACACGTATTTGTCCCAAACAGCTGTCAATAGAAGCCGCATTATTCCCAAACTCCCTGTCACTACCGCGGCCACGGCAGTACACCCGCCCCGGCTTCTATCAGCTGTGCTAAAGGTAAAGCTGCAGGTGCTACGCGCTCACGGCTTCCCTTCCCAAACATCCCCTTCACTACCGCGACCAGAGCGACTAGTTTCCTCCCGTTTCTTTCACTGATGTTTGGCAAAATGTGGGAAAAACAGCGTGTGCTTTATGAGAGACGCTGAGAAAGGCACGAGCACACGAACTCACTCTCGCTCATTCTCACTTTCACTCGGCTGAAAAGACTCTAAAGGTAGATGTTCTCCCTCAGAATCAGAGTCAGCCATTACTAATACCAAAACTTCATCACAGGTGTATTTTTTATTTGTCATTTTCATGTTTATCAGCTCGCGTTTAGAGAATGAGGCTTCTATTGAGCCGGTCCTGACACTCCCACTGAGACGCGTCTTTGAGGTCTTCTTCTACAAATTTTTTTAATGGCAACACATGGTAATAGTGGACTAGAAACAAAGTACAGGGTGTCTGACATCTGGTGGAAGGGAGTGGAAGCATAATTTAGCACATAAACCGGAAGTAGCAGCTGTTTTTTCCTGTTAAGTTGCTTGTCGCAATTTTGCGACTTTGGCGCTTAGAGGGTTAAGTGTCTTGCCCATTGACACAACGACAGTATGAACTGTGGGAGAGTGGGAATCGAACCGCCAACCTTCCGGTTAAAGGACGACCGGTCTCCCAGCAAACCAGGGAGATTTTACATTTATTTCAAATGACGTGAACAACGTTGATTCAACATGATTTTAGCGTACATACCAGACGTAGATGGGGCAACAAAAAAACAAAACACCAAAAACATGTACAATATAGGACTACAGATGGAAATTAGCTGTTAAGCTATAATCTGGTACAAGCATCTCTGCTCCGGCTTAATGTAGACTGTACGCTGTCCTAAAGAAATAAACAAATCTAAATAAAAAAAAAAACAACCAGAGACGAGCTACATTGTTAAAAAAAAACTGTCAAATTTACGGTAAAATACCGGCAGCTGTGGTTGCCAGGAATATACCGTGAAAGAAATGTGGAATCTGTAAAAGACAATACGGTATACTGGTTTTGTAACCCTAAATTTTACAGTAGACAACGTTTTTTTTTTTTACCAAAATCATGGTAGAAAAAAACAAATATATTTGTCAATTATACAGTAATTTTATGTAAAAAATGCAACTTTCCATAGATTTTTACGGATATTTGCATTAAAAAAAAAGTTATAATATAATAATATATACAGTAATTTGTTGTTAATTTAACAGTAATAGGATAGACCCTATTATGGTAAATAACTGTAAAAATAACAGAAATATGTTAAACCTTATTAAAACCTTTGACAGTAAAAAAAACACAGTGAAATTGTATAACAAATTACAGCTTTTTATTTTAAATTCCTGGCAACCACAGCTGCCGGTATTTTACAGCTAAAAATACAGTACAATATGAGGAACATAAATAGATTACTGTACATTTTACATTTGCAACCGCTAAATATAGAAAAATCTAAAGATGCTCATATATAACCAAGGTAGTGAATATTACTGATAAAAATGAGAAAATTTGACATACCATTTAAAAACACACTAAACATATCATTTACTCTATTCCTACCTAACAGCATAGATCTTGAGAATACAGCATGTGTCCATATATATGGCTGGTAATCCATGGAGAAATGAATAAACATGAAACAAAAAATGACCTGCCCCTGACCGATCAACAGTAATGAGTCCTTGGTGAAGGAAAGCACTCAGTGGAGTTTCTAATGCGCATGGTGTCGAAGATACAAGCTCTGCAGGAGTACTTCAATGTCCATAAGGAGTTCACTTTGGACTGGCGGGATCCCCTCTGCAGCAAAAAAAATGGACAAAGTTTCAAAAGTTTGATCAGTGCTTGAGCAAAATGCACAGAAATGAACAAAACGTGCTGTCAAAAACAGATCTAATGATAAATGATTTCTTGGGTGTAAAGTATGCAGTTCTTAAAGGATTAGTTCACTTTAAAAAAAACTTTTGCTGATAATTTACTCACCCCCATGTCATCCAAGATGTCCATGTCTTTCTTTCTTCAGTCGAAAATAAATTAAGGTTTTTGATGAAAACAGCTTCAAACGGCTTTAAACGATACCAGACGATGAATAAGGGTGTTATCTAGCAAAACAATCGCTTATTTCAAAAATAAATTAAAAAGTTTAAGTTTTATAAGCACAAATGCTCGCCTTGCTCTGTTCTGTGATGCGCATTAGTGACATCACGTGTCTGGCGTTGAAAAGGGACGTGTTTACAAATGTGCGGAAGGAGGACCATATACACCACATATTCAAATGTATTTGTGTCAGTTTATCGTTTAAAATGCCCATTTCATGTGTGTATCCTGGGTGCTTTAATATTAAAAAGCCTAAAAGAAAATTTTCTTCAGGACAGATATTTTTCAAGCGTGACCTTTTAAACGTAATTGCGTATTACGTGACGTCACGAATGTGCATCACAGAACAGAGCAAGGCGAGCATTTGTGCTTATAAAACTTAAACTTTTTAATTTATTTTTTTTAAATGAGCGATCATTTCGCTAGATAAGACCCTTATTCATCGTCTGGTATCGTTTAAAGCCCTTTGAAGCTGCACTGAAACCTTCATTTGGACCTTGAACCGTTTGGGTCCCATTGGAGACCATAATATAGGGAAAAATCCTGAAATGTTTTCATCAAAAACCTTAATTTCTTTTCGACTGAAGAAAGAAAGACATGGACATCTTGGATGACATGGAGGTGAGTAAATTATCAGCAAAAGTTTTTCTTAAAGTGAACTACCGTATTTTTCGCACCATAAGACGCACTTTTTCTTCACCAAATAGTGGGAGGAAAAGTGCCTGCGTCTTATGGTCAGAATACCATATATTACGGTATTCGGACCATATCTTTTTCCCTCACCCGCTGCCGCTCTGAAACACCACTCATGGTCCGAGTTGCAGAGCGGCAGCGAGTCCCCCGGGACCTTCCGTGTCCCTGGAAACTGCATCATCCCTCCCCCGCCCTGTGTCCAGGCTTCTCAGTAGTCCACTGAGATACTGGCAGCCTCAAATTCAGTGTCTGAAAAGGGCAGGAACAAAAAAACCTTTTTAATCATAATAAAGACAAAATAAGATTTAGAGACAACAGAGCAATGTGTAAAATATCTTCTAGAATCTGTTTACTTTACTAACCTTGAAAGAGACTCTCGGGTCTTAGCTGTGTCACCACCCTTAAACCTTAAACACATGCATCAGAAAACCACTGCAACAAAATCTCAGATGTCCTTCACATTTTTATTGTCTTGAACATATTTTGACCTCCACACACTTGCTGCTAGTCAAATATATTGCTTTAAACAAATAAAGGCAAAACAAGCATTATGAAAAAAGAAAGCCAAAACTGCTTAAGCTCTGCACTTAGTCAACTAACAAATGTATATTAACCATTTTCAGGAAAACATGAATTACATTAATTTCCTGAATTCATTTAGCAAAAACAGAAAAATGACAGCCTCAATTAATAAATGACAAGCAATGCAATAGCATAATTTTTAAAGTATGACTTTACATAAGTAATCAAGCACATAAGCTTGTGACATCAATTTTGCAGAACCTTACAGCTACAAAATGCTATAACAGTTAAAGTCAAGTAATGTTTGTAACAGACAGTGCTGTTTAAATTTCAATGTTAACAGTTCAGTGCGACACTTAACTTGTTTGCTAATTAGGGCAATACAAAATTCAAATAGTTTAAACTCTGTTGTATAGAATAACATCTCAGAAACATCAAGAGTACAGTTCTCAATAATCCATAGTTAGAGGGATTGTTTAAAGATCTAAGATCAAAACCTCTGAAAAGCATGCCTGTGATAACAGAAATCAGGTAAGAGTACTCGATATCACCTGGGATAACTGAAAACATAAACAACACAGTAGTTCCCAGTCAATGTACAGTTACGATGTCTTTAAACGGTCTCTTGCCACTCGTGATCAGAGAGATCGTCGATGAGGGTGAGTACTCTTGGGTTCACATGCAGTGTCTTCTTCTTAGTTTTTTCAACTTTTGTTCCGTTCTCTGGGTTAATGTTGAGGAAACACCTTGATAAACACAATAATCCATAATAAAACCCTATACAACGGAAAAAAAAAAAAAGGAAAGACGAGGGAAAAGTAAAAAAATTACCTCTGAAGAAATTCAAGTGTGGAGCCAAGTTCCAATGGATAGTGGATGTTCAGGCAGTAGTAGCTACCAAGCATCAGACAGATTGCAGAGACAAAGTCAGTTATTTGGTCATTCACGACTTTGTGGTCAATGCTGAGCATGAACAGTCTTGATGTTTGACAAGATGGCGCCGCTGTGTATGGCTTGCCGTCCACGTCTCTTGACTTTCCTGCTAATTATTGTATTTATCCTGTGTGTCATTAATAATGTGTCGTCGCTATTGGTGTATGAACGCCTGACCCTGCTAAAAATACGGGATACGGTAAACAACCTGTCTGATTTTGTTAAATATGGACATTCAAAAACGACGCCGCCTCTGCTAGCCGCTGTGCCAGCCTATCTGTGGCGTCCTTTCTGCGCGTTGCCTCGCAACAAGAAGCGGAGACGCGGGAAAAGAGGAGAGGTGCTCGTAAGATTCAAGGCTTACCTGGCTTCACTATGTACGGATGTTTCTGGCTGTTCGCTGAATGGAAAATCCACGGTGTGCGGGAAATTTGACCTGCGCCGCTCCTTAGAGTTCAGCTATCGGTGGCTCCGACCAGCTCTCCCTGACGCTGGGTGCTTGCTTCCGTGTTGCCGGCCGGTGAGGATTCAGGTGTGGGGCTGTGTACGAGGGAATCTCCGCCCGCTCAATCATGCCACTCTGCAGTCGGTGAACTGTAGGTTGGTGCACGCAGCTTTGATTAACACCCGATCGCTCACAAACAAGACCTTCATCCTGAACGACTTGATTTCCACTCACGACCTGGATTTTCTCATGCTCACAGAGACATGGCTAAAACCAGGTGATAACAGCGCTTTCGAGCTTTCCTCCTCCCGGCTACTCTTTCCTGAGTACGCCGCGAGTGTCCAGTCGTGGTGGTGGTCTGGCTTCTGTCTTTAAACAACACTTGAACTGTCGTCTACTTCCATCTAAGAACTATAGTAGCTTTGAGCTTCAGCTATTCCTGGCTCCATTTGCATGTCCTCTACTGTGTGCTGTTGTCTACCGACCTCCAAAATATAATAAGGATTTCATTCCGGAGTTCTCTGAGTTACTTGGGGAATTACGAACACAATATGACAGTTTATTAATTTGTGGTGATTTTAATATTCACGTTTGCTGCCCATCAAGTCAGCTGTCCAATGACTTTCAGAGCCTTCTGATCTCTTTGGATCTGACACAATCAGTAAATGCTCCCACACACCAGCTCGGTCACACATTGGACCTGATCATTTCTCACGGACACACTGTATTAATCTCAGAAATAAGTGACATTTGCATTTCAGACCACCTTCCTGTTATGTTTGAATTCAAAGGCCCTGTCCCTGCAGCAAAATCCCTTACTCCAGCTGGTCACCGCCGCATCATCACTTCCACCACAGCTGGAGAATTTGTTGCTGCCTTTATGAACACCACTCTTTACTTAGGACGAAGTGGACTTCCCACTCTGCACAGAAGTCTTCATCTCCTCCTTCAACGCCACCTGCTCAGAGATTTTTAACATCATTGCTCCTTTCAGTTGCAGATCTGTCAGGACTCATCTAGAGCCTTGGCTTAATGACACCACCCGTGCCCTTAGACGGAGGTGCAGGCAGGCCGAGCGCAAGTGGAAAAAGGACAAGCTACATGTTTCACTGGGTATATTGAGAGACAGTCTTACTGAATATCAAAATGCAGTCAAAGCAGCTAAATGTCAGTATCTGTCTAATGTCATTTCCACCAGCTCTAATCGTCCTAGAGCGCTATTCAATACAATTCAGTCTGTTATAAATCCATCTAATAATGCTCTACAGCAGGCCTCAAAGTCAACCTGTAATGATTTCCTCCATTATTTTGTTGATAAAGTAGCCTCTGTTAAACAGAGCATTAAGAACATGTCTAACACTTTTGACTTGTGCTCCTGTCCTCTGTGTTTAATGTGTTTGAGCCAGTGTCACTCTCTCTCCTCTCTGAGGTGGTCCAGGGGCTGAGACCGACCAACTGTCCTCTGGACATTATCCCATCTAAAATGCTTAAACAGGTTTTTAACACAGTGGGCCCATGCCTCCTCTCATTTATAAACAGCTGTCTGAGTTCAGGTTCTGTACCAACTGTATTCAAGCAGTGGTCAGGCCTCTGCTAAAAAAAACCCAACCTTGATCCTACTGTTCTGTCAAATTTTAGACCTGTGTCCCATTTACCTTTTCTATCCAAGGTTTTGGAAAAGATTGTTTTCTTACGGTTACAGTCTTTTCTGGAGAACAATCAGATCTTTGAAAAGTTTCAGTCTGGCTTTAGGACACGACACAGCACTGAGTCCGCTCTTCTCAAAGTACAAATTCTCTTGTCCCTTGATGAGAAAAAGCCAGTGCTGCTCATAATGTTGGATCTTACTGCAGCATTTGACACCGTGGACCACTCAGTCCTCCTGACACATCTGGAACAACAGGTTGGGCTTCAGGGACCTGTGATGCAGTGGTTTAGGTCGTATTTAACAGAGAGGACTTTTTCTGTTAGGATTGGTGACCTCTCCTCCTCCTCGGCTCCCTTGACCTCTGGTGTGCCACAAGGTTCCATTTTGGGCCCTGTTTTATTTTCCTTGTATATGTTGCCGTTAGGTGCAGTTATTTCAAAGCACAATATGTCTTTTCATCTGTACGCAGACGACCTACAGGTTTACCTTCCGGTTGTCCCTGCTTGTCCTAATAGTCTTCAGTCCATCAACAGATGCTTAGAGGACATCAGATTGTGGCTGTCCCAGAGTTTCCTCTGTTTGAATGAGGATAAAACTGAATGTATTGTGTTCGGCACATCCAACCTGCCCAGTGTCTCAGCTCCTGGTCCTTTTGCTTTGGCCCCCATTCAGTGGTTAGGGCAAGCTTTTTTCAGCTCCGCCTCCTTTCAAAAGTTAAACCCTTTTTAAGTCGTGCTGACCTGGAGAAAGCCATCCATGCTTTTATTAGCTCCCGCATAGACTACTGTAATGCGCTCTATGTGGGAGTTCACCAAACTGGACTTCACCGTTTGCAGCTTGTGCAAAACGCTGCTGCCCGACTGCTAACTAACTGTCGTAAACACGAGCACATAACACCTGTCCTGTCCCTGCACTGGCTCCCTGTCCAGTTTAGAATTAATTTTAAAATCTTAATGTTTGTTTTTAATGCACTCACGGGCCTTGCACCTTCTTATTTGTGTGAGATTGTGACCCCTCACAAACCCAGCAGAGCTCTACATTCTGCTGGACAACATCTGCTGAAGGTGCCCCGGTCCCGGTTCAAACAGTGGGGCGATCGTTCTTTTGCAGTGGCCGGTCCTAAACTCTGGAACTCGTTGCCCATTGAGTTACGTTCCATCACTGACCGGCCTCTGTTTAAAGCCAAACTTAAAACCTATTTATTTAAAATGGCTTTTTGCACTTAATGGCTCTGTGACACTGCTCTGTTTTTATTGTGTAAATATGTTTTAAACCTATTTGTAAATATGTCTATTTTTTACTAATGTTGTTAAGCACCTTGGTTCAATCTGTGGTTGTTGGAAGGCGCTATATAAATAAATATTGATTGATTGATTGATGCAAAGCAGGAGGATCCTTGGAATTAAATACAAGTGTAAAAGAATTAACTGTAAAACCCCCTTTACCATTCAAATGTGTCTTAAAATAGTGAAAGTGCAGACATTTAATATAGCGTATCCTTGCATAAGCTTAGGTTCTGTGCAGTTGTACTGATTTTTAACTCACCACAAACAATGATACATGGTGTCACAGGCAGGCTTTCCACATGGACTTCTTTTGCCAGACATGTTTCATCAACATAGTGGAAGAGGGTCTCCTCTTTTTCATCGAAATAGGAGAGAAGGAGGAGCATCATATCTTTCATGTCTTCTGAGCAACCCTTCAGCTGTCCCCTCTGCATTCGAAGCTTTATGACAACCTCCAAGACACGCTTGCTCTTGTCTGCACAAGTGTTTTTAATAAGTCCAGAAGTCGTTTTCCCTTCTTTTCCAGACTGGTGAGGAAAGTCTCTTTCAGCGGTACCCCAGTAAGTTCTTCAAAGTGGACTATCATTCCAATCGGCTGAAACAAAAAAGGCCACTCTTCTATGATGGTTTGCATGTCTACTCCGCTATTTATTGCTTTGCGCTGAGAGTAGTAGGTGCAATTCATTAGAGTTTTTACTTCTTCATGACTGAAGCTTGTCTGTTCACTGAGAATCTTCATACGTTCTTTCTTCTCCTGCTGGGTTTCCAGTGTCTCAGTGACTGGCAAAAACTTCATGTCCCACTTTATGCACCCATATGTGTCTTGAACAGATGCTCGCTTTTCAGGTGTGACTTCATCGGTGTCATCTAATCCTCCCAGTTTGTGCTTCTGTAACACTGGTGAAGTAGACCTCTTCACATTTTCAATTCGTGCCTGAATCTGTTTTACCAAAGAGTGGTACCCCTGTCCTACCACATCCCCCTCGATGACATCCTGCAGTGACTTGGGATACATCGCAACCAGTTTTTTTGCAATTTCAGTCGAGGCTCTTCTAGTTGGAGAGGCACAGGCTTTCATCGTCTCTTTCACAATGATGCGGATCATCTCCCGCCGCAATCGAGGCTTTGGTCTTTTCTCTCTCTGAAGACACTGGATCAAGTCTTCTGGAAAATCTTCACATGGAATTCTAAATTTATCTACCCAGTCTAGAGAAAATATTGGACTGGGTGAGGGGGAGGCAGAAAATGAGGAGCAAGAAGATGAAGACGATAGGCTGGCCTGGCTGGAAATGTCCGTATTTGGTGCTGTAAAACAAAATCACAAACGATACGATTAATTGTACTTTTTGGACCTTGGCCAAAGTATAATAGAAAAAACAGAAAGCCCTTCATGGCTATTGTGCAATGAAATCATAATACTTACTGGTTTGTTTCCAGGCAGCCAGCAGTTTTCTTGCCTGAATTGGTCTCAGGACAGAGTTCAGATCAGTCTCACTGATGAACTGCAAGTCCTCGGATGTCTCCACTCCTAATGATTGTAGTGCCTCCATTACAATTTCAAGGATTGAGGCAGACAGGTCCGGCAGCACCTTAGTAATGGAACTCCTTATGCTGTCCCCCATTTCCGAGATGTCTGATAAAATAATGTGAATCTGATAAAAGGTCAATTTACACCAAGTGGTACCTTTTGGTGTTAAAATATGAAGCTGATCTTGCTTAATACTACACTTTTGTACAGTGTTTTGTAAGTACCAAACTAACAGCCCCATTATTGTGACAGCACCGAGTGTTTCAATAGAACCATCTGGTACCCATACTTCATGTAAGATGTTAATGGATAGAAATCAATTAAGTCAATGATGTTCACACACTGCATCTTTTCTTTTTCCTTTCTCACTGAGTGCAGATGATACTGAGAATGGTATTCTGTCATGTGCACCGACACCAGAAATAAACACTGTCATCCTTAATCAAAATGAGAACTACTTCACCAAACTCAACAGAGTCAGAGCCCCCTGTGACAAGGAAGTGTCCTTTCTTGTACTGTGTTCCCTTGTACATCATTTCTACTGTGACCTTTTGTATTGGTTTCAGTAAAGTCAAACATTTGGACTGCATCTTGAATGGCTTTACTGTACAGCACTGAGTGAAATGGAGAACCATCTTTGACTTTCAAGACAGATTGACACAGTGAACCTGCTGCTAGATAGGCCTGAAACATCTGATGTCTTTCAGAGAGTGTATGGCAGAGGTTTTTGAAATTTTTCAAATTTCTGGCACATCTCTTGAAATAACTGTGCTTACTTTATAATAATAATAATAATCAGTGCTGGGTAATGGCGTAGAAAATGGTGTTTTGGTCTCAGGTTGCATTCTGGGAACAGAACTTTTCTTGACTCTAAATATTCTTGAATAAGAATATCAAGATATGCTACCTGAGCCACTGAAATATTCTGAGCACACACCATGTCTACAATATCTTTCAGCTGCAGAGTTAAGTTCCACACATCATCTGTGGGGTCTGTCACTATGTCACCAACTATGAGAGGCAGCAATCGGAGGAAGTTCCAGTTCTGTACAGCCTGTCCTGAGAGTTTAGCTGCTTGAGGGCTGACCTCAGATGGCTTTGTAGAAGCATCAGAGGCATGGTAACTAAACTGTTTGCTGCGTCGGTTCAGAGTGGAGTAAGTGAACTATGCTTTTTTCTTTATGAAGTACTTCAGATACAGTGCCACATCATAAGCCAAAACTCCCTCAAAGATATTGTGACCTAGACATGGTGGCAAGCCTGGCATACAAACGTTGAAGTATTTGAGTGAATTGAAAACTGACCTGAACTTCACTCCTTCGACGTCTGGTGTATTGTCAATCTGGAGGCGATCAACAGCAGAGTTGTAGGTCTCTTTGGTACGTTCTGGTCCACACAGATTTGGGTCAGCACCCTGAAATTCAGATTTCGTTATCAGGCAGTACCTGCAGAAGTACTTTGAAGAACTAAAATTTTCAGTGAAGCCACCAATACAGTGAGAACCCAGATTATCACCAGCAATGCAAAACAAAGTTCCTTTGACTCTAGTTTCATCTGATGCAACAATCCCACTGTCCTCCAATTCTTTCAAGTCTGCTAGTAATTTAGAGAACACATTAGCATGACCAAACTCTTTAAAATCTTTCTCCCTGCACAGTAAGACAAGAGACATGTGGTCTGTGTCTGAGCGTACATGAAGTGGCAAGTTACCCACTGATGCATATACAGCTAATACCTTGTGTTTTGTCCTTGCAGAGCCTAAAGGGTTAACGACTTCAAAGGCATCCTGGTAGAGGACTAGCTTGAGGCATGATGGGTTTTGACCAAAAAAATCATTTGATTTAAACAGCTTACTATCACATATGTCACACAGAACATCAGCAAGAGGCTCAGTAGAGGGCTCTTCTAATTTCTGCCACAGATCAGACTCTAGCAGACATCTCAAAGTCTCTCTTAAAGGCACATAATAGGCAAACCTATCTTTTCTGTTTTCATCTCTCCCTAAAAATATTTTCTTTGGTTCCACATAGTTGAAGGCTTTTTTAAAGGTCTGAGCTCTCGAGTACACTGTCCTCAATGGCCCGGTATGACATGCAGAAAACAGATCATAGCTTTTGACAGACTCGCAGACTTTGTTGATGTCCTCCTCTGATAATGATGTGTCATCTTTTAATAGTGATGCAAGTTTACCCAAAATGTATGTCTGTCCCAACTCAGGTATGTTCTGCATTTCCTCCACAATGTTCTGTATGGTTGAAGCAGGCAGTAGAAACTGACCCTGCAATTTTAAGTAGAATTGTGAAACGTTTCTCAGAAAAAGATCACAGAATTCAGGGGACATTTCCGAGTTATCTGTAATCGACTTGTGCAGCAGGCTCAGAAATCAAGGGTACAAAGTCATCTGATGTGGTTGGAACAGATGATGATTGACATGCAGACTTTCTATATAAATCACCAATGCTGCTGTCTGAAAACTCTGTGTTTACGTGACATGTGGGCAGTAAAAGATGATTTAACTCTAAAGGTATTTGTGCATCCTCTTACTGGACAAGTGACCACGTGTCCCTCTACAATATGGCTCTTCAGATGAGCTATTAACTCTTTAGAGTTTTGACACTGACGTTCACACATCGCCATTGCACATGTAAACGCAGAAACCACCGCCACACCAGTGACATGGGTAGGGGCAGAGTGTCTTCGGTAAAAATGAGCCTTATACGCGCCATACCTGATGTATGTCTGCTTGCAGTCTGCTTCAATACACCGAAAGAAACAACGTGGCTCATTCCGATGCAGTTTACAATGAAGCACGTAGCCCCTTGATGACTGAACTACCTTACCACAGAAATTACAGGTTAACATATCCATGTACTTTGGTAATTAAGCACGCCAAACACAGAAGCTAATCAAGAGCAATGCTTCCCTCGCCACAGTAAAGCTAACTAAATTCACAACCTCACTAATAAAAAACTAACTCCTAAAATTATCTATAAAAGCTGGCGGCACATAGCTCAGCAGCGTCATTTTCAGGTGACATCATCCCGCAATGTAATGTCGCTCTTTGGAGGAGGTTTGATCAGAAGTCACGTCTTGCCCTGCTTCCCCTTTTTTTGGTGAAATGGTTCGCTCATACTGCACAATGTTGCTACCAGAAAACATTTTTTCACTGCAATTCGAACGTAAAACGTCTGTACACAGTTTACCAGCAACCAATCAACAGCGATCACACAAACTCAAAATTTAAGGTGGACCCACTTATGGTGGTCTGATAATATGGCGTGAAACATAACATAAAGTTGTTTTAAAATAATAATTTAAAAATTATTGAAATCAATTTTATTCACAACCATGAACTAGGGATGGGCATGATTAATCGACGATCGATAATCGATCGTTAAGAATTTCTTCGATCACGTTAATTTGTTATCGATTAATCGAATGCATTTTTTTATCTAATGCAGGCTGCGTTGCGTAGTGTGAGTCTTGAATTAATTAAATGAATTTCACTGTGTGGCAGCAATTAAATATTTTACCACCTGGGTGCAATATTTGACACCCTACACGGTTATCTGTGATCTTCCGTTTTGATTTCAAAAGAATAATCATGAAGAGGTCACGGCGAAGTGTGGCGTGGGACCATTTTGAGTTAAAAAACGAAACAGTTCACTGCAAACATTGCGATGCCGTGTATAAGTACAACACGCCACGACTCAAATGATGTACCACTTAAACAAAGTGCATCCGTCATTTGTTAATGTCGGTGGCGGTGCATCCTGCTCTCAGTCTCAACCTAGCATCAAATCGGCGTTAGCACGGACTCGGAGCTGTGATGCACAACGAGCAGAGAAAATTACCCAAGGGAGTATTGTATTGTTGAGGGCAATGGTTTTCAAGAACTGATACATTTATTGGAACCAGCATATCAAATTCCATCACGACGTACCATCACCAGATTGGTAGAAACTCACTACGAAGAACGAAAGCAGCAGCTGTTAAAAGAACTGAGCAAAGCTGAGAGAGTTGCTCTAACTACAGACTGCTGGACCGCTTTAACAGCTGAGAGCTACATCACCATAACCTGCCACTATATCAGTGATGACTGGCAAATGAACTCAGCGGTCCTGCTCACAGAAAGCCTGCCAGGCCGGCATACAGCTGTCCATTTTTGAATTATAAAAATGTAATAATTAATTATATTAGCTATAAAAATATTAATGATTAATCGATAGTCGATCGTTAATTCTATCGATCGACTAAGAAAATTTAATCGAATGCCCATCCCTACCATGAACTTTATTTTAAACATCTTCTTTTGCTGTTGATTTTTTTTATCAGAAGGTTAACAATGATATACTGCAGGCCTAACTTTTAATCTGTATATCAGTATCTGAATTTTAAAATAAAAAATACTATCAATTTTATTGTCTTTTACTGCTGATATTTGCTTTTTTTAATGGTATTAACTGGTTTTATTATTACAGTGGACCCTAATTTTTAAACATCTTGCTTCTGTAAAAATGAATGTTTTTTTGCTTAAAAATCTACAGATTTATACTGTGAATTCCAATGTGCACAACCCCAAAAGATGTAGTTTTACTTAAATAATACCGTAAAATCTAAGGTTTTCAGACATTTTCAACATTACAATATTTAATTGTAAAATGTATGAATATTTAATTGTTTTCACAGAAAATATTTATAATTTCAACATTTTATTACAGTAAAAAACAAAGTTTTATACAGTCTCACAATTAACGGTTATTCAATCTATTTAATACAGTAACAGGAAGTTTTCGGTTTTACGCTCCATTACCGGTGTTTTGCTGTATATTTTACTGACTTTTTTTACAGTGTAGCTAGGCAGTCGAAAACTTTGCATTTCTCTGTCTGCACATAATGCACTTTTAAAAGGTGAGATCAGAGGTCAGATTGCTTGTGTTTCCGCCCTTACTTGCAAACAATTTGTTGCACTTATGACAACGAGCGAAGTCTGCAACAACTCTAGAGAAGTGTAACCACACTTTGGAACGTTATGCTCTCTCCGCCATCGTCACTCTTTGTATTAAGCGGGAGTTTTCGTACTGTTGTGCGCCGCGCTCGTTGTGTTGTGTGACTGACAGACAGCCTCCGCGACGCGCATGAGAGATCTCACAGATCTCACAGACAAACGTGTTTATGATCCACATTAGAAATGTTTGGTGAGATAAAATGTGCACGATAACATTTTTAAGCAAAAATACATAGAACATTATTTTTTTCCCTCCAGTACCGAAAGCAGAACCGATAGTGTCAGATCTTACTGATACTACGGTCTTTCATAATTTAGCCCCGGGGCCAGTTTAATACCGGGTTTCGGTACCCATCCCTAGGTGTCACTACATCAATTGACAAATAGGTTTAAGTCCCTGATGCTAATTGTGTTCATAGTGCTGGCAAATCTCAAGTAATTATGCTTAGGTGCTCTTTCTGTCTGTAAAATAAATTAAAGCATTGTGGAGAATCTAAGCTTTCAAATGAGGTACAACATGTTTAGCCGTGATTATTTGTGCACAAACCCCTGAGTGTTGGTGAAATACACTGAGCGGAGCGTGGATACAGAGCAAAAGGTGACTACAGTCCACTGTTCCTGCTGCAGCATGTAAATGTAGGAGGCGAGCGTTAGCAGGAAGTTTGTTTGGTACAAATTCAAGTTGCTAGCCGTGGATGTTAAAGACATGGACGTTTTTGAGGATTTTATAAGAAGACTGACTTTATAAGGAGAGAATAAATCACAACAGATCAAGCCAGTATTTTCAGGCAGAGAGTTAGACAGGGACCCTGGGCACGACAAGGCGATGTGAGTGCTTCTGATTGTTTTATTGTGAAGCTGTAGTAAATGTGCTTTTCATTTATGTGGATCTGTTTCTGAGGCACAAACCTGCTTCTATGCCCGTTGTCTTAAATCTGTTCACTGTGCAGCTCAGTCTTGTTGACTGATTACAGCAGCTAATGTTAAAAATTAGGGCTGCCCCCGACTAAAGATATTCCTAGTCGACTAACACTCCTGCATTTTAGCGATTAGTCGAATAATCGTTCATTTATGATATTAATATAAAAACTTGCGTATATACAAGGAAAGGTATAGTCCAAGTTGAAGTTTAACACTTCCATATGACAGAAAATGCTAAAGCATGATATTAGCGCGTTCACAATGAAAATTAAGCGCTTAAAACAAAATAGTAAAGCATTAAGTTAACAGCGCAAATGTGTTTATATCCTGTGCTGTCCTCGCCCCAAGCTACTGTCTTTGCAAGGCTAGACTGCGAGATAACGACGCTCCAATAAACAGACTTTGTTACTTTTTGCTGATTTATTAGAGAATGGCATTCAACCATTGTCCTCTTCGACCAACCGTAAAACTGAAATAATACAAAATGTCATATTAGCTGGACATTAATACATAGCTCACGTAACATATGCTAATGATTGCTAATTTTTTGCTAACATATCATTTAAGCATTTCAACTAACGTAAATCTCATAAAAAACAAACATTTGTTACATCACAATACTCACGGACAAATATATTATATATATATAATATATCCAAGGCAACAACATATTTTAAGGGAACTTGAGCTTTAAACATGAGCAAGTCGTAACCGTCAAGATGTTACGTTCGGCCATCTTGGGTTTTTACTTAGTTCACCAATTTACAACAATAGCACTGCGCAACCACACGAGGGCGCTGCAAGCCAAAGTACAAACCCGCACCACCCAAATACCACATCCCCAGAACGGGCAGAACATATCCTTATTGTTAAAACGAGGGGCCATGTGGTGGTTAACATTACTACTTACATGTTTTAAATGATAAGACATATTCGATGTTGACGAGTGATAGGCAAATGTTTACCTGCAGAGTTTGCAAACAGCCTTTTTAGGGTCGTCCTTCGACTTTTCAAAATGATCCCACACTTTGGACTTGTTTCCTGACATAATTATTAGCATCAGCCAGACACCTCTCCCACAAGTGTGCTTTGGTATACCGCGAGGCACGAGATCTCGTTGATCTCTTGTTGCTTTGATGTCATGTCATACTGCGAAGCCCCTGATTGCATAATTTTTTCACGTGATTTTTTTTTTTTTTTTTTTTTTGCGACTAACCAACTAATGAAAATGTATTCGACCAAGCCCTCTTCATATCGACTAACGTTTAGTCGACTATTTGGGGGCAGCCCTATTAAAAATAATCAAAAATGTACATTTTTAACACCCCCTACTCAAAATACGTTCCTATGGTAATGCATGCAATAGTTAAACTAAAAGTCCGCCTATGGTGTTAGGAATAATATGAGACCCAGAGTAAGTTTGAGGGTCACAGGAATAACCCGAGTGTTACTCTGTCGTTCACAGCGTCTCCGATCCGCCCTCGTCCTCCCGACTGTATCTTCTGTAGGAGCCACTTCAGACCTGTCCCTGAGCTCAGAGGGTTCACCTGCGTAAGTCTGGTCTGAGTCTGGTCCGAGTCCGGTCCAGAAGAACTAATGTCGAAAAAACAAAACAAAACTCAACAGAAAAAAACTTGTATAAAACCCATGAATATCTCATGTGAGTGTCTTGTGTGAATGTGGCAGATGTGCAGCACAGAGATCACTCTGAGTCTGAGGAACCTAAAGAAGAAGAAGAAGAAAGTCAAACACAAAGACGGCAGGACATTTAATAAAAGCAGAGTGTCCAGACCTCAACCGTACCCTCCTTCTGCAGCGGTGAGCCTCACACAGAGACTTTATTTACACCAGCGTCTAATGGGGAAGGACTTGTAGTGGTTAGAGTTCCTGAGGTTGTGCTAAACGTATCTTATATTATCAGAAGAGAGGGATGTTTCTGTCACTATTACATTATACAATACTATGTAAGTAACTACTTTTTTAGAAAAGCTCCTGTGAATTCAGCCAAAGACCCATACCTGAGAAATCCTGGACTTTCCTGTCTCTTTCAGAATAAAGGTATATCTCCGCCACAAAAACCTCCTCGGGCTCCGGAACGCTTCCTGTCCGAGCAGGTCCCCAGTCCGGCCCCGAGTCCCAGTCCTCGCCTCAACCAATTCCAGGCCGAAAGCCGGACGGGAGGGAAGCTGGTGATCCGGCTGGAGGACTTTTACTACGGCTCTGCTCCCGGACACAACAAGGACCAGACCAGGTTCAGCGCTGTCTATCGCTGCATCCACTGCAGCAGGAGCCTCGGCAGCAACATCAGGTTTAGTCCTGGTTTAGTCCTGGTTTAGACCTGGTTTAGACCTGGCTTAGCAGGTCATCCATAATGCAGTCTTGGTGCTGTTTAAGTGCTTAAAGAAAAAATATCAAATCAATTATATAAAATAGGAGTTGGTAAAGATAAAACCTTATTAGTAATCACACAGTTCGTCAAACAATTGTCCGTTAATGTGCTGTTCCTGTAGGTCTGTGTCTGGGTGTAGGCCTGTGTCTGGGTGTAGGCCTGTGTCTGGGTGTAGAACTTTGGTACATATGAGTAGAACGATAGAGCCAGGTCCCACTGACATTACTATGACATGCCTCAGGTAAGTGCGTCTAGTTTTTAGATTCAGTAATAAGTGCTGACAGGAAGATTGCTCCATACAACAAATAAACATTAAAAATATTAAATAACATGAGCAATTTTTATTAAAAAAACACACCAAGATACAAATTATTTACAATACACACAATGTTTTACTGAGGGAGGTATGGTCAGAGAAAGTGTCCGTGGAAAGGTGGGCAATGGTGTGGACCTGGTGTGGACCTGGTGGAGAAAGTGTTTTATGGGCAAAGGTTAGGGATGGGTTATGGTTAAGGTTAGGGATGGGTAATGGTTAAGGTTAGGGATGGGTGATGGTTAAGGTAAGGGATAGATAATGGTTAAGGTTAGGGATGGGTGATGGTTAAGGTTAGGGGTGGGTGATGGTTAAGGTAAGGGATAGATAATGGTTAAGGTTAGGGATGGGTTAAGGTTAGGGATGGGTGATGGTTAAGGTTAGGGGTGGGTGATGGTTAAGGTTAGGGATGGGTGATGGTTAAGGTTAGGGATGGGTAATGGTTAAGGTTAGGGGTGGGTGATGGTTAAGGTTAGGGGTGGGTAATGGTTAAGGTTAGGGGTGGGTGATGGTTAAGGTTAGGGGTGGGTAATGGTTAAGGTTAGGGGTGGGTGATGGTTAAGGTTAGGGATGGGTAATGGTTAAGGTTAGGGGTGGGTGATGGTTAAGGTTAGAGATGGGTAATGGTTAAGGTTAGGGATGGGTAATGGTTAAGGTTAGGGATGGGTTAAGGTTAGGGATGGGTGATGGTTAAGGTTAGGGATGGGTAATGGTTAAGGTTAGGGGTGGGTGATGGTTAAGGTTAGGGATGGGTAATGGTTAAGGTTAGGGATGGGTAATGGTTAAGGTTAGAGATGGGTAATGGTTAAGGTTAGAGATGGGTAATGGTTAAGGTTAGGGATGGGTAATGGTTAAGGTTAGGGGTGGGTAATGGTTAAGGTTAGGGGTGGGTGATGGTTAAGGTTAGGGGTGGGTAATGGTTAAGGTTAGGGGGATGATGGTTAAGGTTAGGGATGGGTAATGGTTAAGGTTAGGGGTGGGTAATGGTTAAGGTTAGGGATGGGTTAAGGTTAGGGATGGGTGATGGTTAAGGTTAGGGGTGGGTAATGGTTAAGGTTAGGGATGGGTTAAGGTTAGGGATGGGTGATGGTTAAGGTTAGGGGTGGGTGATGGTTAAGGTTAGGGGTGGGTGATGGTTAAGGTTAGGGGTGGGTGATGGTTAAGGTTAGGGATGGGTTAAGGTTAGGGATGGGTGATGGTTAAGGTTAGGGGTGGGTGATGGTTAAGGTTAGGGATGGGTGATGGTTAAGGTTAGGGGTGGGTGATGGTTAAGGTTAGGGGTGGGTGATGGTTAAGGTTAGGGGTGGGTGATGGTTAAGGTTAGGGATGGGTTAAGGTTAGGGATGGGTGATGGTTAAGGTTAGGGGTGGGTGATGGTTAAGGTTAGGGATGGGTTAAGGTTAGGGATGGGTGATGGTTAAGGTTAGGGGTGGGTAATGGTTAAGGTTAGGGATGGGTTAAGGTTAGGGGTGGGTGATGGTTAGGTTAGGGATGGGTTAAGGTTAGAGATGGGTAATGGTTAAGGTTAGGGATGGGTAAGGTTAGGGGTGGGTGATGGTTAAGGTTAGGGGTGGGTGATGGTTAAGGTTAGGGGTGGGTAATGGTTAAGGTTAGGGATGGGTTAAGGTTAGGGATGGGTTAAGGTTAGAGATGGGTAATGGTTAAGGTTAGGGATGGGTAATGGTTAAGGTTAGGGATGGGTTAAGGTTAGGGATGGGTGATGGTTAAGGTTAGGGGTGGGTGATGGTTAAGGTTAGGGATGGGTAATGGTTAAGGTTAGGATGGGTAATGGTTAAGGTTAGAGATGGGTAATGGTTAAGGTTAGAGATGGATGGGTAATGGTTAGTTTGTTATTGATTACTTGTCATTTAGGCCTCTAGGTGCTAGTGTAGCCAGGTTTTGTATACAGATTCTTTCTGCTCTCTTCCTCTGGCCTATGGTCCAGTGGTGGTTGTGCTCGACTCCGGTGATGATCAGGTGAGTTGTGGGATGGATGAGGAAGTGTGTGACCAGGGACGTGTTCTGTCGACCATCCCTAATATTTTACAGGTGTTGTTTTAGCCGGGTTTGAATTGCAGGGTTTGTACAAGGTGCTTAAAGTGCTTGAAGTACTTGAATTTGACTTTTTGAAATTTAAGTCCTGGAAAACCCTTGAAAACAGTCATATTAATGACAAGGTAATTGAAAAGTGCTTGAATTATTTAAAGGCAATATTTATGAATTTACAAAGCAATTTTGAAGTGTATATTTTTTTTCTATAAAACAAAATTAACGCTCAAAATTAACGCCTCAGCCCATCCCCCTCCTTCTACCCGCCTTATACGTTAACTCGCTCGTTCTGACATCACTTACCTGGAGCACATTTACGAAATGGTAAAGTAAGACGAAGAAATGCCGGGAAGTGTAAATTTAATCCAGCTTGGCTGGAAAAGGAACCATATAAAAAGTGGCTTCTTGAAGACCCTAAAAGTGTGCATCGTGCACATTGTAAAATATGCCGCAAATCCCTCGAGATTTCAAACATGGGCGAATCGGCACTGAAGAGTCACTAGACCACTTTGACAGGGCTTCTACACAAGCCAAAGAGAAATACAGTTAATTATTTTATGTAATTTGTTCTGAAAGACAAAACCCTATTGAATACTTCTGTAAAATTACTCCTGTTTAATTTGGAGAAAGTTTATCTTTACTTCTGTTATAGCACTGAATAAGAAGTTTATGTCCTCTTTGGATGCGCTCCTAATGCACAGAGTACCGTGACTTTCATGTTCTCATACTTAGAGTTGCCACAGTCATTGAATACTTTAATAAGATAAGATAATCCTTTATTCGTCCCACAATGGGGAAATTTCTCAAATGTGCTGTACCTTATTTGTACCATCTTGTTTAATTTTTATTCATCTATTTTCCTTTTTTAGAATTTAAAGTAAATAAAGTATATGTTTGATAAGTGAGACCTCTGATTGTAGTCCTTGAAAATCCCCAAAATAGTGCTTGAAAAGTCCTGGAAAGTCCTGAAATTTCATTATACAATATCTGTACGAACCCTGGAATTGTATGTTTGGTTTCTCCTGTAGTGCTTATTGCAGAAGGTGCAGGTGATGATATAAACTGTGTTGGATGTTTGTAGTGAGAGTGTAACGGGGACTGGCAGACCAGTGTTGCTATGAGGGTTATGAATGAATTTACGCTGTTTGTAAAACTGGTTGAGGGGGTTGGGAATGTGCTTGTGTTCTTTGTAACATGATTTGACCAGATAATCTTGAAGGTTTTTGTTGCGTCTGAAGACAGAGACAATGCGGTATTGACAGAATGGCTGGTAGTCTTGTTGTAGGTGTGTGAAGGACTGTTTAATGGTTTTGTGTAGGTTTAAGATTGTGTGGGAGAATGTGGTGATCAGCGGAAGAATACGCAAGTTCTGTATATGCGTGTCTACAGAGACTGGAGGGGAGGGATCCCTAACCCCTAACTAGGGGGTGTTAATGCCCCCTCAAACAGGGGTTGGAGGGGGCAATTTGTAAGGGCCTCCCGTTCCCACTCGCTCATGTAGATGTTGGCGTAGGCGGGGGCAAACCTTTGGCCCATGGCTGTTCCACTTCTCTGGAGATAATGTTTATTATTGAAACTAAAGTCATTGTTGTCTAAACAGAGTTTAAGAAGCTGAATGATTTCTGAGTCTGGTCTATTAGGGTCTGGATATCTACTGAAGGTTTTTTGAACGGCAGAGATGCCCAAGTTGGTTATGATATTAGTATATAGAGAATCTATGTCAATTGTGAAAAGGTAAGTGTGGTTGTGGACAGCCATGGGCCTGATGGTGTCCAGGAAGTGATAGGTGTCTTTAATGTAGCTGGGGGGCCTGTTGGAGAGTGGATTAAGGATGGAGTTGATTTAGGGTTTAGACCTGGTTTAGACCTGGTTCAGTCCTCTCAAAGTCTTGTTTGTTGCAGGTTGATGAAACACATGATGGAGCACGTGTCTGAGACGGTGTCCTTCTGCTCTCACTGTTTCCGTGAGTTCCCGTCTCCGTTCAGTCTGCAGTGCCACCTGGAGGCCGTCCACAGCCCCTACAGCTCCACAGGTTTGGAAAAATCTAATTTAAATAATCATGTGATGAATTTGAGCTTTTATCAGTTTCACAGTTTTTTCTGTTTTTCAGTCGAGTGTCGGATCTGTGAAGTCAACTTTGGAAACGAAGTGGCTTTACTCTTTCACATGAAGAACACCCACAAACCTGGAGAGATGCCCTACACCTGTCAGGTCCTGTTCTAGTCCTGTTCTGGTCCTGTTCTAGTCCTGTTCTAGTCCTGTTCTAGTTCTAGTCCTGTTCTAGTCCTGTTCTAGTCCTGTTCTGGTCCTGTTCTAGTCCTGTTCTAGTCCTGTTCTAGTCCTGTTCTGGTCCTGTTCTGGTCCTGTTCTAGTCCTGTTCTAGTCCTGTTCTAGTCCTGTTCTAGTTCTAGTCCTGTTCTAGTCCTGTTCTAGTTCTAGTCCTGTTCTAGTCCTGTTCTGGTCCTGTTCTAGTCCTGTTCTAGTCCTGTTCTAGTCCTGTTCTAGTTCTAGTCCTGTTCTAGTCCTGTTCTAGTTCTAGTCCTGTTCTAGTCCTGTTCTAGTCCTGTTCTAGTTCTAGTCCTGTTCTAGTCCTGTTCTAGTTCTAGTCCTGTTCTAGTCCTGTTCTAGTTCTAGTCCTGTTCTAGTCCTGTTCTAGTTCTGGTCCTGTTCTGTTCTAGTCCTGTTCTAGTCCTGTTCTAGTTCTGGTCCTGTTCTGGTCCTGTTCTAGTCCTGTTCTAGTCCTGTTCTAGTTCTGGTCCTGTTCAGGTCCTGTTCTGGTCCTGTTCTAGTTCTGTTCTGGTCCTGTTCAGGTCCTGTTCTGGTCCTGTTCTAGTCCTGTTCTGGTCCTGTTCTAGTCCTGTTCTAGTCCTGTTCTGGTCCTGTTCAGGTCCTGTTCTGGTCCTGTTCTAGTCCTGTTCTAGTCCTGTTCTGGTCCTGTTCTAGTCCTGTTCTAGTTCTAGTCCTGTTCTAGTCCTGTTCTGGTCCTGTTCTGGTCCTGTTCTAGTTCTGTTCTAGTCCTGTTCTAGTCCTGTTCTAGTCCTGTTCTAGTCCTGTTCTAGTCCTGTTCTAGTTCTGGTCCTGTTCTGGTCCTGTTCTAGTCCTGTTCTAGTCCTGTTCTGGTCCTGTTCTGGTCCTGTTCTGGTCCTGTTCTAGTTCTGTTCTAGTCCTGTTCTAGTTCTGGTCCTGTTCAGGTCCTGTTCTGGTCCTGTTCTAGTTCTGTTCTAGTCCTGTTCTGGTTCTGTTCTGGTCCTGTTCTGGTCCTGTTCTAGTTCTGTTCTGGTCCTGTTCTGGTCCTGTTCAGGTCCTGTTCTGGTCCTGTTCTAGTTCTGTTCTAGTCCTGTTCTGGTCCTGTTCTGGTCCTGTTCTGGTCCTGTTCTGGTCCTGTTCTAGTTCTGTTCTAGACCTGTTCTAGTTCTGGTCCTGTTCAGAGCCTGTTCTGGTCCTGTTCTAGTTCTGTTCTAGTCCTGTTCTTGTTCAGGTCCTGTTCTGGTCCTGTTCTAGTTCTTTTCTAGTCCTGTTCTTGTTCAGGTCCTGTTCTAGTTCTGGTCCTGTTCTAGTTCTGTTCTAGTCCTGTTCTAGTTCCGGTCCTGTTCAGGTCCTGTTCAGGTCCTGTTCTGGTCCTGTTCTGGTTTTGTTCTGGTCCTGTTCTGGTCCTGTTCAGGTCCTGTTCTGGTCCTGTTCTGGTCCTGTTCTGGTTTTGTTCTGGTCCTGTTCTGGTCCTGTTCTGGTTTTGTTCTGGTCCTGTTCTGGTCCTTTTCTGGTCCTGTTCAGGTCCTGTTCTAGTCCTTTTCTGGTTTTGTTCTGGTCCTGTTCTGGTTCTGTTCTGGTTCTGTTCTGGTTCTGGTCCTGTTCTGGTCCTGTTCTGGTTCTGGTTCTGGTCCTGTTCTGGTTCTGGTCCTGTTCTAGTCCTGTTCTGGTCCTGGTCTTACCTGGTCTTTTCCCCCTTCTCTCTGCAGGTCTGTGGTTTCCGCTCCTCGTTCTTCTCCGACGTCTGGACTCACTTTGAGGAGGTTCACAGCGACACTAAGAACTTCCTGTGTCAGTACTGCCTCAGGGTTTTCCGTCAGACCGGCTCGTACCAGCAGCACGTTGCTCGACACCAAGTAAGACCGGAGCAGCCCACGGTTTATCAGGTTCTTCCCAAAGACCGAAGGAGAAGGGTTCAAACGGAGGGGTTTTACCTCAGTCTCACATAAACAATACCTGAGCCTCGCGCTGAGCTTCTGAGACACTCTCGTGTATCGAGTGTCAGTGTTTGGAAAATAATGAAAATATTAAATTAATGAATTTGTTTAATTTAGTTTAGTTTGTGTGTATACCGCCTCAGGCCCAAAGCCGCTGGGATAGGCTCCAGTCACCCGGGACCCTTAACGGGACTAAGCGGTAGAAAATGAATGAATGAATGAATCTGTTTAGTTTGTAACACCTGTGATATTTTCACAGGTGTTTAATTCGGGTCATGTGACATATACAGCTAACGTTGCGCTGCAGCTGGATTCTTGCGAGGTTTGTGAGTTTCCAAACTCGGGTAAGTCCCGCTTGTAGCTTGAGTCGAACCTCTTGTGACCAATGATGTGGCGGCACAAACAGGAAGAGGCGGGTGTTTAATTTGACAAATGCAACAAGCGTCCTCTTCCCCTCTTTATCAACATAGCATTAATCTCACCCCAAAGAGAAAGGACAGTCCTTTGAGGACAGCAATGTCCCAATTTTGTCCAGAGAGACCAGAAGGTTTGAGAGAGGGCTGAAGGAAGACATTTTTGTGAAAATGGAAAAGCCTTCTTTGAACAGAGGAGGTGTCCTCAGATTCATGTTGCCTAGTATTTATAACAGTGTTTTAAAACCTAAAACAAAAGAGTTTCACTCTAGAATAACAAACACAGCGCCTGAATGGAGCAGTGTCACTAACGACTCTCCTGAGCCTTTAACTACTCAGGGACTGTCCACACGGAGACACAAATCACTGTATCCATATACATTTTGTATCGTATTGGCGTTTCGTCCACACGGATCCGGCGTTTGGGGAGACTGAATCCGCTATTATTTGAACCCTGGTTCTAAAGTGGATAAATCTGAAAACGACACCCTTGCGGTTTCGTGTGTACAGCCAATCCGTATATTTTGTGAAAACGATGATGTCATCGCGCATCGCGTATCGGCCTCACACGAAGCAACAGCAACAATAATGGCGGACTACTGATTGAGTTCGTGCTGCAGAAGCTACTAAGCCTACTAGCTTTATTACAGCAAAATCTATTGCTTCTATGCAGTTGTGGTGAGCAACAAGCGATAATGGACAACACCATACGCCACATGCTCTTAGATCCACGCGAAGAGAACCAGGAGAGCAACCTGGAGAAAATGAATGGAGAGAGAATTTCCGCATGTCCAAAGCACTCAGAACTCGGTCCGTATATTGAAGAGCAAACAACAAACATGAGGGCACCAATTACTACACTCTAAATAAATGACTGCAACAATTTGAGAACTTGTTTTTATTAGAAAAGAAATATTTAGGTCTTCGTCTTCTTCTGCAGTGCGCAAGGTTATGTGCATGCTCAAAGTCTTCTTCTCCGTGTATAGTGTATATCTGTGGCAGAATTACAGCGCCCCATACTGGTCTGGCATATATACTACATCGTTTTCAGTCGGTTTCAGTGGTTTCGTGTGTACGCAGATATTTTCTTGAGACGACGCCGTCTCAAGATCAGGTAGGGGATGCACTGGCTTCGTGTGGACATAGCCTCAGTTAGTCAGGAGTCACACTGTTGCCCAACAACTATGAGACCAGAACAGCCTGGTCCATCAGGTTTAGTTTCAGGTTAAACTCCTCCCTTTAGAGATAAAGCTCTCTTACAGTTGATCTCAGAATTGATAAAGTCTCTTGGAATTAAAGACAAACATCTTCACCTTGAAAACTGAGTCCAGATGCTTTTACTTAAACCTTTTTGTTTGTTTGTTTGTTTTTGTTAAACCCTTGTTTTATTTACCAATTTAGTGTTAGTTAATGTTCCTTTTATTCCAGATTCACTTTGCAAAAACTGTTACTGTTACAGCTGTTTGTTTCTTCATATCAGCCGCACTCTGGTTACGATATGAATTGTTATGATTGGCTAAAACAAATCACGTAGTAGGCGGATAGTAGTTTTCAAGTCGCTTACAACAGGAGATAGGCCTGGGCGAAAAATCGATTGAATAAATTAATTCGATTTTTTTGTAGTGGATTTAAAAATAAGTAAATCGAGTTTTTGTATAACGGCGCATTTTTGTCTCCCCGGAGCTTCCGTAGCGTTAGTTTCACATAGCAGAGCAGTACGGCACGCGACAACAACAACATCATAGCACGCACAAAACGGCAACAGAAAGCGACAACATGGCTAACGGTGAAAGTGGGAAGTTTGTTCCCAAGAAAGGAATAAAATCATCTGTTGTTTGGAACTGGTATGGGTTTACTGCGACAGACGTGGATCAAGAGACTCCACGCTGCAACATTTGCCTAAAGCCCATCGCAGTAAAAGGCAGCAGCACCACAAACCTATTCCAACACATGAAACAGAGACATCCAGCCGAATATGAAAAATGCCAGTCTCTCCGAGACGAACAAACACGCAGTGACCAACAAACCGTAGCTAAAAAACAGCTAACTGTAGCCGAATCCTTTTCACACGGCACCGCATATGACAGGAAAGGGGCACGGTGGAGAACAATCACTAAAGCGGTCACTTAGCACAGAGCCAAGGACATGGTACCCATATATACAGTGGAGAAGACTGGGTTTATTCATTTGATTAAAACCTTAGACCACAGATATGAGCTAACCAGCCGCAAGTACCAAGAGGGTGTTCATTTATTTATTATTCATCCCAGAAATGGGGGTTACATTTGTCTTGCTTTTAAATAAAAGCAAAATTTGCTTTAAGTTGTCTGCCGTTTGTACTTATTGCTTTTCTTAATAAGTAGGGGGGAAATTGGGAAAAAAATCGTAAATCCAATTTAAAAAAATAAAATCACACGGCGCTCACAGCCGTCTCCGACCGGCCACACATTCATACACCTGTGCTACGGACACTGGAGACAAGGTGGGTTAAGTGTCTTGCCCAAGGACACAACAACAGTATGAACTGTGGGACAGCGGGAATCGAACCGCCTACCTTCCACTGAGCCACTGCGCTCCACGGGACAATAAACATTAGTCTGTAGGGTTGTCTAATAGGGTTAGGGGTTAGACTAGTCCTAACCACACCCAATAATAGACATAGGTCCCGAAGAGCTCTGAGGACTTTGACTGTTCTGTGTGTTTCAGAAAAAGCAGGTGTACAACTGTAACAGGTGCAGGCTGCAGTTTCTCTACCTTCACCAGCGACAGGAGCATCAGCAGCACCTACACAGGACCCACGTCCGACCGGCCCAGCTCAGCGGGCTCCGGCCGGGGACCAGGGTAAGTCCAGGTTTAGACTCTTTTCCTAGTCTGGTACCCTGTTGCCTGCATTCAGTTTCAAGGGCGGTGTTTACGAGCATAATGTTAACCAATCAGAGAAATGCCGGACGTGATGCAAACAACTAAGGACAACTAGGAAGCCATGTTAGCGTCACTAGTTAACAGCAGTAGAGCGAACACCAGAGCGGTTTTATTGTTTTTATACTTTGCTGGTTATTCAAAACCGAGGCAAGAGCAGAAATAAACAGCCTCTCTACAGCAGCGTCTGCCATCTTAAATGTTTTGCACTAGCTGTGTGAGCCGAGTTACTTGTGTATGACGTGTAGGGCTGTTTTGAATGCCATTTTTTGAGCTTCGAAGCTTAGGTGGCAATCAATATCGAATATTCGAAGCTTCGGTGGGTGGGGCTAAATATATAATAATAGTGTCGGTTTGCATTTGTATCATCTTTCACGACTTCACGTTTCACTCTTCGGCATCGTAAATGTGTTTTTTTTGCCGCGTGCTACAGAACTCAGGTGATTTTTCAAACTTGTGGTGCTGTTGTGGTAGGCCAGTTTCAAATCGCATATTTGACACACTGCCTTTGTCTTGTCATCCTCACTTAATTTAAAGTGCTCCCAAACAGCTGAGGTCTTGGGCATTTTGTACCTATTCAGTATGAGATGAAATAAATCACTACGTTCGCCAACGGGCTGTTCAAGCATGAGTGAGAATCAGTCCGCGAAAGTCACGTGTTGAAAAAAAAGAATGTAATTCCCAAGTACTTTAGACACAAGTGGTTACTCTACTGATGAATTTATTAGCATCCGCTTTCAATAGCGCCATAAAAACACCGTGAAAACTGATGAAACACACAGATAAAACAACAGTTAGCTTAACGAAAATAAGTACAATTGATACATTAACTTCTAGAAAATAAAACAGACAAAACAAACCTCGTTGGCTGAGTACCATGAGAGGGATTAGCTTTGGAGATTTTCTGTCCTTTACCTTATAAATTTAAACTTTAACTTTTAGCGTAATTATTCTCTTATTCATGTATCCTTTCTTGTTTTCTGTGGAGATCGCTACTTCTGCTCTAATCAATCTACCACTGCGTATACAAAAGCCTAACTCTGCGCTCCAGCGCCCTCTGGTGACACTTCACAAAACACACCAAATAACAGTTTACACAGAAAATGAACAGAAATGAAAATGCGGCAGTTACAAAGAATATTCGAATCTCAAAACTGAAAATCGAATGCCACCCCACCGAACGAATATTCGAATATTCGATTATTCTAGTACAGCCCTAATGACGTGCCTGGCAAACCACACCCTGCTACAGACAAACGGCTTGTGAAACGGTCTGTCCACAAAAGCAGAGGAAGGGACCAGACTGTCCTGCTTTTAGTAGGCGGGACTGGGACCAGGCTATGATCCTTAACTAGTGTTAAGTCTGGGGCTTTTGTGAGAACATTTACAGTGTAATTCTCGGTGAGCTGCTGAAACCTTGTACTGTTTGAACTTTACTTTAAAGCTTTAAACCTTTTACTGCGAAGGACTAGGCTCATTTGTTAGGTTTGTGTTAGCTCCATCAAGCTAATTAAGCGTCATCCCCCACTCTTCCCTCCCCCGCTTCTCAGGACAGTCACTGAACTATTCATGAGATGAATATTAACCCTTTAAGCGCCAAAGTCGCAAAATTGCGACAAGCAACTTAACAGGAAAAAACAGCCGGTACTTCCGGTTTATGTGCTAAATTATGCTTCCACTCCCTTCCACCAGATGTCAGACACCCTGTACTTTGTTTCTAGTCCACTATTACCATGTGTTGCCATTAAAAAATTTTGTGGTAGAAGACCTCAAAGAGGCGTCTCAGTGGGAGTGTCAGGACCGGCTCAATAGAAGCCTCATTCTCTACACGCGAGCTGATAAACATGAAAATAACAAATAAAAAATACACCTGTGATGAAGTTTTGGTATTAGTAATGTCTGACTCTGATTCTGAGGGAGAACATCTACCTTTAGAGTCTTTTCAGCCGAGTGAAAGTCTCATAAAGCACACGCTGTTTTTCCCACATTTTGCCAAGTATCAAGCCCCTGCTGCTTTACCTTTAGCACCTGCTGCTTTACCTTTAGCACCTGCTGCTTTACCTTTAGCCCCTGCTGCTTTACCTTTAGCACCTGCTGCTTTACCTTTAGCACCTGCTGCTTTACCTTTAGCACCTGCTGCTTTACCTTTAGCACCTGCTGCTTTACCTTTAGCACCTGCAGCTTTACCTTTAGCACCTGCTGCTTTACCTTTAGCACCTGCAGCTTTACCTTTAGCACCTGCAGCTTTACCTTTAGCACAGGTGATAGAAGCCGGGGCGGGTGTACTGGCGTGGCCGCGGTAGTGACAGGGAGTTTGGGAATAATGCGGCCTCTATTGACAGCTGTTTGGGACAAATACGTGTTGATCATCCTGACACTTTACCCAGTCGAGGAGGGAGAGGCAGGGGTAAACATAGTCAGAGAGGATGCACTAATCAAAGCAGCGATCGTAATAAAAGTGATGGGTGTGTGCTGTGCTTTATGAGAGGTCCCACACTCTAAAAAACTACTAACTATGCCTCATGGAAAGAAGAAGAAGAAAGTTTATTTATATAGCACCTTTCACAGACATAGTCACAAAGTGCTTCACGTGCAGCCATTATTCAGGCGCTGTGGTCTTCAGGAAAATGAAATAGAGCATTTTACAAAACATAACATACATAACAACAGTAGCTGTTACAACATACATAGACATACTTTACACATCACAGTATCAGGATAACAGCACACGCGGTCACGTGTTGGAAAATGGAAAGGGGGGGAGTAGAGGAGAGAGTCAGACAGATGAAGTGGCAGGCGGGATGTGATGGGAGTGGTAGGAGGCCTTGAGGTGTTATAACGGAACTGTGTGTGTGAGTTCCTTGGCTTTGGCCTTGATGGAGAACAGGGAGTACCACTAAGATAAGACCAAGCCTCTCCCATGGTACCTCTTAAATGGTCGTCGTGTAAGGGTATACCTCCGTCCACCAGAGGGCAGGCTCCAAAAGCGGAAATATAAGGAGAAACCCAATGGCGACTTTACAAGAGTAAAACTCATGTTGGGTGACTGTTCTGTCAACCAGGAGTTGGTGTTTAGCTCCTCTGGTTTCTTTGCCGATGCCCTTCTGTGCTTTGCTCATGTATTGATCCATGTGCCCACTTATCTTAGTGATGCCTGACATGAGCTTCCATGTATATATGTATATATATAGTTTTATTTATATAGTTTTATTTATATAGCGCCTTTCCAGAGCTCAAGGACGCTTTACATATCAATTATTTATTCACTCCACAGTCACACACTGGTGGTAGTAAGCTACATCTGTAGCCACAGCTGCCCTGGGGCAGACTGACAGAGACGTGGCAGCCATTCCGCGCCTACGGCCTCTCTGACCATCACCATCAACATTCTAACACATTCATACGAGGCAAGGTGGGTTAAGTGTCTTGCCCAAGGACACAATGACAGTATGAACTGTGGGGAGAGCGGGAATCGAACCTACTACCTTCCGGTTGAAGGATGGCCTTCTACCACTGAGCTACTGCTGCCCATCCAGTTTCGTGGTCAGCCCCGTAGTACTGCGTAGCAGCTCACATGTCTGACTCTCGATCAAATCCACTCTTTTCTCCGAGGACGCAGTCCGGGCTGAGATGACACGAATCAGCTCCTCGCACTGTGCAGCACTCTGCTGTAATCCCTTCAGTCTGTCACTCACGTCACAGAAGCACTGTTTAACTTCAGCAGACAGCGGCTTGGTAGCTTTAAAGGCAGCTGTCTTACAAAATTTGTAATAGTTTAAGGCAGTCCCAAGACCAATAATCAGGAATCCCACTATCATAAATCCGAAAATGAAAACATCCTCGACGTCCTCCACGGACAGAACTTCTAAACACAGAACCTGCCAGTTCTTCCAGGCGTCCCGTGTGTAGCCTGCCGCTGAGGTCCCGCCAGGGCAAATGGGTTCTCCCGGTGCACCCTTCTTTTGGGAAAAAAGTGTGTCAATTGCGCTCAGAGACCAGGTAATTAGATCCATTTCCAGTTTTCTTAGTCGTCCCGGGGGCAGGTTAATACAGGTGTGTTCTGTCCCGGGGGCAGGTTAATACAGGTGTGTTCTGTCCCGGGGGCAGGTTAATACAGGTGTGTTCTGTCTCAGGGGCAGGTTAATACAGGTGTGTTCTGTCTCAGGGGCAGGTTAATACAGGGGTGTTCGGTCTCAGGGGCAGGTTAATACAGGTGTGTTCTGTCTCAGGGGCAGGTTAATACAGGTGTGTTCTCACACTCTGCAGGTGAGCACACCTGTGTCTCCTGTCACACTCTGCAGGTGAGCACACCTGTGTCCTCTCACACTCTGCAGGTGAGCACACCTGTGTCCTGTCACACTCTGCAGGTGAGCACACCTGTGTCCTGTCACACTCTGCAGGTGAGCACACCTGTGTCCTCTCACACTCTGCAGGTGAGCACACCTGTGTCCTGTCACACTCTGCAGGTGAGCACACCTGTGTTCCTGTCACACTCTGCAGGTGAGCACACCTGTGTCCTCTCACACTCTGCAGGTGAGTGCACACCTGTGTCCTGTCACACTCTGCAGGTGAGCACAGGTGTGTTCTCTGCAGGTTAATACAGGTGTGTCTGTCACACTCTGCAGGTGAGCACACCTGTGTCCTCTCACACTCTGCAGGTGAGCACAGGTGTGTCCTGTCTCACTCTGCAGGTGAGGTTAATACAGGTGTGTTCACACTCTGCAGGTGAGCACACCTGTGTCCTGTCACACTCTGCAGGTGAGCACACCTGTGTCCTGTCACACTCTGCAGGTGAGCACACCTGTGTCCTCTCTAGGGCAGTGTTTGATGCATTGTTTTAAGGTCTGTTGTGGCTGCTCTGAAGGGCTCAGACACTCGATTCCTCCACTTCCTTCCTCTCCTTGCATCTTAGTCCCGCCCACAGAGGAGCCACCGAGAGGAGAGCACAATGGGACATCCTTTCCTCGGGAGCGTCACCTGCAGCGTTTTTGACATTTACAACTGGATCTGCAGCAACATCTGAAATTAACTTCACAATTTTAATTCAGTCTGATTTTAAATAAGCGTTCTTTTTCTTTATTTACACAAATAAGGTCCACAAACATCAGGACTTATTAGAACATTCACAGATAAACCATTGTAACTTCTCTGTCTCTTTTGAACAAACATGTGTCTCGTCCCACAGTGGGTGGGGTTCTCTCCTCCGCTGTAAGTTTCACTTCTGTGTACGAAGCTCTGGTGTATCCACTGAGCTCTGCTGCAGGAGAGAGCTTTATATCTGTGTAATGACATAACTAATTTCTTTGAACAATATTTACAAAATCAAAACCAAATATAAAAGAATTTTGGAGAAGAATAAATCATCCGATATTTTGGTTATTAAAATTTTTTACTCCCTAACATTGGCATTAACCCAAACAAATTCATATGTGTCAGGCCCTAGTCTCTCAGGTCTGCAGGAATCCCCAAAGTGGTTTTAAGAGGAAACAACAGAAATAAGACGTCCTGTCACACTCTGCAGGTGAGCACACCTGTGTCCTGTCACACTCTGCAGGTGAGCACACCTGTGTCCTGTCACACTCTGCAGGTGAGCACACCTGTGTCCTCACACTCTGCAGGTGAGCACACCTGTGTCCTCACACTCTGCAGGTGAGCACACCTGTGTCCTCTCACACTCTGCAGGTGAGCACACCTGTGTCCTCTCACACTCTGCAGGTGAGCACACCTGTGTCCTCTCACACTCTGCAGGTGAGCACACCTGTGTCCTGTCACACTCTGCAGGTGAGCACACCTGTGTCCTGTCACACTCTGCAGGTGAGCACACCTGTGTCCTCTCACACTCTGCAGGTGAGCACACCCGTGTCCTGTCACACTCTGCAGGTGAGCACACCTGTGTCCTCTCACACTCTGCAGGTGAGCACACCTGTGTCCTGTCGCACTCTGCAGGTGAGCACACCTGTGTCCTGTCACACTCTGCAGGTGAGCACCTGTGTCCTGTCACACTCTGCAGGTGAGCACACCTGTGTCTACTCTGCAGGTGAGCACACCTGTGTCCTGTCGCACTCTGCAGGTAGCATGGCTGCTCTGAAGGGCTCAGACACTCGATTCCTCCACTTCCTTCCTCTCCTTGCATCTTAGTCCCGCCCACAGAGGAGCCACCGAGAGGAGAGCACAATGGGACATCCTTTCCTCGGGAGCGTCACCTGCAGCGTTTTTGACATTTACAACTGGATCTGCAGCAACATCTGAAATTAACTTCACAATTTTAATTCAGTCTGATTTTAAATAAGCGTTCTTTTTCTTTATTTACACAAATAAGGTCCACAAACATCAGGACTTATTAGAACATTCACAGATAAACCATTGTAACTTCTCTGTCTCTTTTGAACAAACAGGTGTCTCGTCCCACAGTGGGTGGGGTTCTCTCCTCCGCTGTAAGTTTCACTTCTGTGTAGCTCACTGAGCTCTGCTGCAGGAGAGAGCTTTATATCTGTGTAATGACATAACTAATTTCTTTGAACAATATTTACAAAATCAAAACCAAATATTTGTTTAAAAGAATTTTGGAGAAGAATAAATCATCCGATATTTTGGTTATTAAAATTTTTTACTCCCTAACATTGGCATTAACCCAAAACAAATTCATATGTGTCAGGCCCTAGTCCCCTCTCAGGTCTGCAGGGGAATCCCCCCAAAGTGGTTTTAAGAGGAAACAACAGAAATAAGACAAAAGAAAGACATGTAGAGCAGGAGGTGAAGAGGCTCTCAAACGCCTCTGAAACAGTCTCCAAAGAGCTGCTCAAAGCAAAACAACAACTCAACCATCTTCTTAAAGAAAAACAGAAAAGAACATCCTCAAACTTCAGCATAATCTTTTTGAATTTAGAAATAAAAACAACTTAAAACAATCTGAGAACTCCAAACAAACTCTATCTGAACCAGTGCAGGAAAACTTCCTCAGGACAATACTATTCTAATGTCTTTACACCAGAACATGACAGCAGCTGCACAAACTGAGGCTTTTCTAAAATTCAAGAGTTCACAGCAGACCACTTGGATCAACCACTCACCATCAATGAAAGAACCAAAGACTAAAACTCATGCAACAATAAATCAGCTGCTTAAATGGACACTCTATTCAATTTTACAAACATTTTTGGCCCAGCTTTATTCTTCAAATGAACCTCAGAAATCCACTCTCCATATGACATGAAGAGTGCATTAATAACACTGCTCCTCAAACCAAAGAAGGAGCATACGGAAATGCCCTAACTACCGCCCAGTCTCATTCATAAACACAGATGTCACAATCATAAAGCCCTGTTAATAAGACTTGTGTTATTAACAGGTATTAACAGGTTTCATCAAAGGGAGACATTCTTCAGAAAACACACGCAGACAACACAATCCACCTGTAGAAGAACAAAACACTTTGGCTTTGGCCCACAATTCATAAACTGGATCAACGCCTTCTATAACTCCCCTCAACATCAATAACTACAAACTGTCAAAAATATGTTTGACTTTAAACAGAGGATCTAGACAAGGATGTCCATTATGTCCATTAGTCTTGGCACTGTTCATAGAAGCTCTGGCCACATCCATAAGACAGAATGACACTATTACAGGCCTCAGAACATCCTCTCATCCACATAAACTCATTCTAACAAACATTTCAAAGTCCCTTCTGTTAGTCCACAATCTGATGAACAGATTCAGTGAAGTATCTGTCTGTTCCATAAACTGGTCCAAGAGACTCTGGCTCTAAACCACTTCGACTGGGACGCTGGGGTCAAATTCTGAAACACACAGAAAAAGTACAAACAATAAATCTATGAGCTTATGTATGTAACAGCTTGTTGTTAAAACACCTCAGAATTTTCCTCACTCATTTTATTCAGTTGTCATGATTTTTCTATTCTTTAGTCAAATTTGAGTCCTGGCTCAGATCCCATTTCATCCTATTGTCAGCACTGACTTAAGTCCTGGTTTTGTTCATGTTAGGTCATTTTTTCCCCCATTTACTTTCATTAATTTATTCCAGATGATAAAGAGGAAGAGGAGATGGACTCAGACCCAAGTCCGGACCAGAGCGGACCTGACGGACGTTTTGTTCCCATAGGTCTGCTGCAGAACTCTTCAAAGCTGTCAATCAATTCCCTGAACAGACCCGCCCACGTGCAGTCTCCTGTCGCCATGACAATCACCTTCAGAGGCCCCATCACCAGCAGCAAGGTACAACTGGTCTAACTCTGGTCTAACTCTGGTCTAACTCTGGTCTAACCCTGGTCTAACTCTGGTCTAACTCTGGTCTAACCCTGGTCTAACTCTGGTCTAACTCTGGTCTAACCCTGGTCTAACTCTGGTCTAACTCTGGTCTAACCCTGGTCTAACTCTGGTCTAACTCTGGTCTAACCCTGGTCTAACTCTGGTCTAACTCTGGTCTAACCCTGGTCTAACTCTGGTCTAACTCTGGTCTAACTCTGGTCTAACCCTGGTCTAACTCTGGTCTAACTCTGGTCTAACCCTGGTCTAACTCTGGTCTAACTCTGGTCTAACTCTGGTCTAACCCTGGTCTAACTCTGGTCTAACCCTGGTCTAACTCTGGTCTAACTCTGGTCTAACTCTGGTCTAACTCTGGTCTAACTCTGGTCTAACCCTGGTCTAACTCTGGTCTAACTCTGGTCTAACTCTGGTCTAACTCTGGTCTAACTCTGGTCTAACTCTGGTCTAACCCTGGTCTAACTCTGGTCTAACTCTGGTCTAACTCTGGTCTAACCCTGGTCTAACTCTGGTCTAACTCTGGACTAACCCTGGACTAACTCTGGTCTAACTCTGGTCTAACTCTGGTCTAACCCTGGTCTAACTCTGGTCTAACTCTGGACTAACCCTGGACTAACCCTGGTCTAACTCTGGACTAACTCTGGTCTAACTCTGGTCTAACTCTGGTCTAACTCTGGTCTAACTCTGGTCTAACTCTGGTCTAACTCTGGTCTAACTCTAGTCTAACTCTGGTCTAACCCTGGTCTAACTCTGGTCTAACTCTGGTCTAACTCTGGTCTAACTCTGGACTAACTCTGGACTAACCCTGGACTAACCCTGGACTAACCCTGGACTAACCCTGGTCTAACTCTGGTCTAACTCTGGTCTAACTCTGGTCTAACCCTGGTCTAACTCTGGTCTAACTCTGGACTAACCCTGGACTAACCCTGGTCTAACTCTGGACTAACTCTGGACTAACTCTGGCCTAACTCTGGTCTAACTCTGGTCTAACCCTGGTCTAACCCTGGTCTAACCCTGGTCTAACCCTGGTCTAACTCTGGTCTAACTCTGGACTAACTCTGGACTAACTCTGGTCTAACCCTGGTCTAACTCTGGTCTAACCCTGGTCTAACCCTGGACTAACTCTGGTCTAACTCTGGTCTCTCTCTGGTCTCTCTCTGGTCTAACCCTGGTCTAACCCTGGTCTAACTCTGATCTAACTCTGGTCTAACCCTGGTCTAACTCTGGTCTAACCCTGGTCTAACTCTGGTCTAACCCTGGACTAACTCTGGTCTAACTCTGGTCTAACTCTGGACTAACCCTGGTCTAACTCTGGTCTAACTCTGGTCTAACTCTGGTCTAACCCTGGTCTAACACTGGTCTAACCCTGGTCTAACCCTGGTCTAACCCTGGTCTAACCCTGGTCTAACTCTGGTCTAACTCTGGTCTAACTCTGGACTAACCCTGGTCTAACTCTGGTCTAACTCTGGTCTAACCCTGGTCTAACCCTGGACTAACTCTGGTCTAACTCTGGTCTAACTCTGGTCTAACCCTGGTCTAACTCTGGTCTAACCCTGGTCTAACTCTGGTCTAACTCTGGTCTAACCCTGGTCTAACTCTGGTCTAACCCTGGTCTAACTCTGGTCTAACTCTGGTCTAACTCTGGTCTAACTCTGGTCTAACTCTGGTCTAACTCTGGTCTAACTCTGGTCTAACCCTGGTCTAACCCTGGTCTAACTCTGGTCTAACTCTGGTCTAACCCTGGTCTAACTCTGGTCTAACTCTGGACTAACCCTGGACTAACCCTGGACTAACTCTGGTCTAACTCTGGTCTAACTCTGGTCTAACCCTGGTCTAACCCTGGTCTAACTCTGGTCTAACTCTGGACTAACCCTGGACTAACTCTGGTCTAACCCTGGTCTAACTCTGGTCTAACTCTGGTCTAACTCTGGTCTAACTCTGGTCTAACCCTGGTCTAACCCTGGTCTAACTCTGGTCTAACTCTGGTCTAACTCTGGTCTAACTCTGGTCTAACTCTGGTCTAACTCTGGTCTAACTCTGGTCTAACTCTGGTCTAACTCTGGTCTAACTCTGGTCTAACCCTGGTCTAACTCTGGTCTAACTCTGGTCTAACTCTGGACTAACCCTGGACTAACCCTGGACTAACTCTGGTCTAACTCTGGTCTAACTCTGGTCTAACCCTGGTCTAACTCTGGTCTAACTCTGGACTAACCCTGGACTAACCCTGGTCTAACCCTGGTCTAACTCTGGACTAACTCTGGACTAACTCTGGTCTAACTCTGGTCTAACCCTGGTCTAACCCTGGTCTAACCCTGGTCTAACCCTGGACTAACTCTGGTCTAACTCTGGACTAACTCTGGACTAACTCTGGTCTAACCCTGGTCTAACTCTGGTCTAACCCTGGTCTAACCCTGGACTAACTCTGGTCTAACTCTGGTCTCTCTCTGGTCTAACCCTGGTCTAACCCTGGTCTAACCCTGGTCTAACTCTGGTCTAACTCTGGTCTAACCCTGGTCTAACTCTGGTCTAACCCTGGTCTAACTCTGGTCTAACCCTGGACTAACTCTGGTCTAACTCTGGTCTAACTCTGGACTAACCCTGGTCTAACTCTGGTCTAACTCTGGTCTAACTCTGGTCTAACTCTGATCTAACCCTGGTCTAACACTGGTCTAACTCTGGTCTAACTCTGGTCTAACTCTGGTCTAACCCTGGTCTAACTCTGGTCTAACTCTGGTCTAACCCTGGTCTAACCCTGGACTAACTCTGGTCTAACTCTGGTCTAACCCTGGTCTAACTCTGGTCTAACTCTGGTCTAACTCTGGTCTAACTCTGGTCTAACTCTGGTCTAACTCTGGTCTAACCCTGGTCTAACTCTGGACTAACTCTGGTCTAACCCTGGCCTAACTCTGGCCTAACTCTGGCCTAAACCTGGTCTAAACCTGGTCTAACTCTGGTCTAACTCTGGTCTAACCCTGGTCTAACACTGGTCTAACACTGGTCTAACTCTGGTCTAACTCTGGTCTAACCCTGGTCTAACCCTGGTCTAACCCTGGTCTAACTCTGGTCTAACTCTGGTCTAACTCTGGTCTAACTCTGGTCTAACCCTGGTCTAACTCTGGTCTAACTCTGGACTAACCCTGGACTAACCCTGGTCTAACTCTGGTCTAACTCTGGTCTAACTCTGGTCTAACCCTGGTCTAACCCTGGTCTAACCCTGGACTAACTCTGGTCTAACTCTGGTCTAACTCTGGTCTAACTCTGGTCTAACCCTGGTCTAACCCTGGACTAACTCTGGACTAACCCTGGTCTAACCCTGGTCTAACTCTGGTCTAACTCTGGTCTAACCCTGGTCTAACCCTGGTCTCTCTCTGGTCTAACCCTGGTCTAACCCTGGTCTAACCCTGGTCTAACCCTGGTCTAACCCTGGTCTAACCCTGGTCTAACTCTGATCTAACTCTGGTCTAACCCTGGTCTAATCCTGGTCTAACTCTGGTCTAACCCTGGTCTAACTCTGGTCTAACCCTGGACTAACTCTGGTCTAACTCTGGTCTAACTCTGGACTAACCCTGGTCTAACTCTGGTCTAACTCTGGTCTAACTCTGATCTAACTCTGGTCTAACTCTGGTCTAACACTGGTCTAACCCTGGTCTAACCCTGGTCTAACCCTGGTCTAACCCTGGTCTAACTCTGGTCTAACCCTGGACTAACTCTGGTCTAACTCTGGACTAACTCTGGTCTAACCCTGGTCTAACCCTGGTCTAACTCTGGTCTAACTCTGGTCTAACTCTGATCTAACTCTGATCTAACTCTGGTCTAACCCTGGTCTAACCCTGGTCTAACTCTGGTCTAACTCTGGTCTAACTCTGGTCTAAACCTGGTCTAAACCTGGTCTAACTCTGGTCTAACTCTGGTCTAAACCTGGTCTAAACCTGGTCTAACTCTGGTCTAACTCTGGTCTAACTCTGGTCTAACTCTGGTCTAACCCTGGTCTAACTCTGGTCTAACTCTGGACTAACCCTGGTCTAACTCTGGTCTAACCCTGGTCTAACTCTGGTCTAACTCTGGTCTAACTCTGGTCTAAACCTGGTCTAAACCTGGTCTAACTCTGGTCTAACTCTGGTCTAACCCTGGTCTAACTCTGGTCTAACTCTGGTCTAACCCTGGTCTAACCCTGGTCTAACTCTGGTCTAACTCTGGACTAACCCTGGTCTAACTCTGGTCTAACCCTGGTCTAACCCTGGTCTAACTCTGGTCTAACCCTGGTCTAACCCTGGTCTAACCCTGGTCTAAATCTGGTCTAACCCTGGTCTAACTCTGGTCTAACTCTGGTCTAACCCTGGTCTAACACTGGTCTAACTCTGGTCTAACTCTGGTCTAACTCTGGTCTAACCCTGGTCTAACCCTGGTCTAACTCTGGTCTAACTCTGGACTAACCCTGGTCTAACTCTGGTCTAACCCTGGTCTAACTCTGGTCTAACTCTGGTCTAACCCTGGTCTAACCCTGGTCTAAATCTGGTCTAACCCTGGTCTAACTCTGGTCTAACTCTGGTCTAACCCTGGTTAACTCTGGTCTAACTCTGGTATCTCTGGTCTAACTCTGTTCTAACCCTGGTTAACTCTGGTCTAACTCTGGTATCTCTGGTCTAACTCTGGTCTAACCCTGGTTAACTCTGGTCTAACTCTGGTCTAACCCTGGTTAACTCTGGTCTAACTCTGGTATCTCTGGTCTAACTCTGTTCTAACCCTGGTTAACTCTGGTCTAACCCTGGTTAACTCTGGTCTAACTCTGGTCTAACCCTGGTTAACTCTGGTCTAACCCTTGTTAACTCTGGTCTAACTCTGGTCTAACCCTGGTTAACTCTGGTCTAACTCTGGTCTAACCCTGGTTAACTCTGGTCTAACTCTGGTCTAACCCTGGTTAACTCTGGTCTAACTCTGGTATCTCTGGTCTAACCCTGGTCTAACCCTGGTTAACTCTAGTCTAACTCTGGTCTAACTCTGGTCTAACTCTGGTTAACTCTGGTCTAACTCTGGTATCTCTGGTCTAACTCTGGTCTAACTCTGGTTAACTCTGGTCTAACTCTGGTATCTCTGGTCCAGCCTCCTGCTCCTCTCCTGGTCTCGCAGCTGTCCGTTCTCCTCTTCGCTCTTCTTCACGGGGAACTTCCTGCTTCGCGGCGCTTCGGGGTATCGGCCGCTCTGATTGGTCGCTGGGTTCGTCGACAGGAGCAACAGGTGGCATACAGGAGGTGGAGGTGGGACAGCGGGGGCGGGGCTCGCTGGGTCCTCATTGAGCGCGAGCAGAACAGAACCGTGACTGAGGACACTTTGATGGAGCTGTCCCTCAGAGCTCTGGGTCCTGCTGCCAAACATGTCACCAGGTCAGAACAGGTTGTTTTCAGATTTCAAAAGGGTTTACATTAGGGATGCTCATTTTGATTAATTTTCCCGACCGACAACCGCCGCTCCTTAATCGATTATTAACCGTTAACTGATAAGATTATAATATTGAAGTGGCATTAACGGCTTGGTCCCGGGAGGTAAACACGCTACAAAAGAAAGCCTGCGTTGTGCTTGCACCTCGTCATGCAAACCCCAACAATATATATACCAAATTAAAGCTTAAAGTCTCATCTTTCAGACGATATAAACCATTTTAACACGTTACAACCACAGCGCCGACACCAAAGCCTTTTTTACAGACAAGCACAAAGATTTAGTTTGGACTTGTCTTACCTTTGACGGGTCTCTTGGACTGAAACAGCAACAAATCTACCTAAGCTTGGTGTCTTTCTGTCCGTAAAGGTCAAGGGAATAATATCCAGTAAAATAATTAGGTCCACAAGACATGTTATTATCCTCCAAGGCTCAAAAACTGCAGAGAAGTATTTCCAACTTGAAATCTTCTGCGACATTTTTTGTCATTTCTATTAATAATAAAAGCCATAAGTCCTTTCGAGACCGCGAGAAAAGCTACTAAAATGCTAACAGGAAGTGTTAGCCTTCGATTGACACCTTTTTCAGCCAACCTTTTTATGCAATGTGCGGCCATTGCATAAACCATGCAGCAAACAAAAAACCTTAAAAAAAAAACTTTTTAAACCGTTTAACTGATAGTATTAATCGGTCAAAATGTTTACTTTAGGTTAACGGTTAAACGGTCAATATGAGCATCCCTAGTTTACATATGTTTCTTTTCAAATATTCTATCAGGTCAGAAATGAGCCCGAGGCATTTATGAGCAGTAATATAACAGAGGAATGTTGTTTCAGGCTGAACTGGGCCGTGGACTTCCTGTTGAGACACGAGCTGGGGGTGAACTCCAGGAGGCGCCAGAGAGTCTCTATTCCCCAAGAACTGAGAGACTTGAGCCGCATCGCCATCAACAACACCTGGGACAAGGTCTGAGTCTGCAGCTTTTAGAGGGATTCAAACTTTTTTTTTTTTATATTTATTTATTTTTTAAATAATGAATAGTACAATTGTCAACATTTTAATGATAACATAACAGTTAAACTGTTCATGTTAGTTCTTGTCATATGAAAAAACAAAACAAAGCTTTAGATTTTAATTAATTTATGTATTGTATTTAATGGATTAAATGTTGAAATTAGCTTCAAACTAAGATAAATACAGGCTAAAGAAGTATTTTTTTAATGTTAAAAATGTTGTTAAGTCAGGATAAGTATTAGAACATTTTTGTGGCGTTTAGGGCTGTACTAGAATAATCGAATATTCGAATATTCGTTCTGTGGGGTGGCATTCGATTTTCAGTTTTGAGATTCGAATATTCTTTTTTTTTTTTTCAACACGTGACTTCCGTCGCGGACTCATTCTCACTCATGCTTGAACCGCCCGTTGGCGAACGTAGTGATTTATTTCATCTCATACTGAATAGGTACAAAACCCAAGACCTCAGCTGTTTGGGAGCACTTTAAATTAAGTGAGGATGACAAGACAAAGGCAGTGTGTCAAATATGCGATTTGAAACTGGCCTACCACAACAGCACCACAAGTTTGAAAAATCACCTGAGTTCTGTAAGTAGCAGAGTATGTGAGCGGTGCGGAGTGGGAGCGGAGCGAGGAGCGGAGTTGTGTGATTTTGCCAGGTGCGAGGAGCGGATTTTTTAAATGTTGGAGCGTTGTGATTTTCTCCCGCTCGGAAACGCTCCACTATCGCTCAATTACCAATCACGAGCCAGGAGTCCCAGGACTAAACCACTGTCAGGAGACGGAGGGGGACTCAAAATGTTTCTAATCATATTTTGCATTTGTATTGTTTATTAGTACTTTCACAAACATTTATATAAAGTACTGCGTATTCGTTTTACACTACATGCATCTTCTGATCAGACACTGGTGTTATTAAAAAAATTAATTAAAAAAATAAAAAATACCTTGGAGCGAGACGTATAAGGACGGAGTGGGGGAGGGAGCGAGGAGCGGAAAACAGTACACCCAGAGCGGAGCTTGAGCGGAGTAATTATGAAATACTTTGAGTGTGGAGCGCAAACTCTTCCCGCTCAGCTCCGCTCACATACTCTGGTAAGTAGCACGCGGCAAAAAAAAAAACTGCTTTTATGCGCTTAATTTGCTATGATAAATAGGCTGATACGTGCAAATACGTCACTATTATTATATATTTAGCCCCACCCACCGAAGCTTCGAATATTCGATATTGATTGCCACCTAAGCTTCGAAGCTCAAAAAATGGCATTCGAAACAGCCCTAGTGGTGTTACAATTTATTTAGGTTCTAAGATTAATTAGATCTGATCTAAAAAAAATAAAAGCTGAGAAGACCCAACCTGCAACAAAAGCTAAACCCTCACAGTCTCAAGTACAGCTCCATTTGAACAACTATGAAAGTATGACACAAACTCATATTATGCAGTTTTTGTTTATTTGAAAAAGCCCTCAGTGTTGTGGCAGTTAAAGTCTGTGTTAGATAAAAGGGACCACTCGGTCATGTGAGAATTGCTGCTCGGGTGGACATGGGGCTTCTGATAAATCTGAAATTAGCCAGATTAAATTGTACTCTTTAACAGATATGTTTTATTCAGATTTGAACAGGTTTCATCTACTTTCACTCGTCTCTTTTCCCTCTGATCTTGTTTTCTCTCTGTTCCGTCTCAGGTGAAGTCCCTATCGGTCCCTCCCTCTCGGTTCTGTAGTCTGGACGAGGTCCCAGTTTTTGCGAGTCCAGACGCGGTCTTAGCGGGTCCTGAGGCTCTGAGGCTGTGGGGGGGTCCGGACGAGGAGCCGCTGCTGGAGCTGGTGCTGTGTGGTTCTTCTGACGGCTCTCTGCTCAAACCCCTGCTGCTGTTCAGAGGAGAGCTGCCCCCACTGCCTCAGGGCTTCCCCCAGAACGTCCTGCTGGAGTCTAGACCCGAGGGCTTCAGTCCCAGGGAGCAGGTCTGCGTCTGGACTCAGCAGGTACCAGAGGGTTTAGAGGGGTTCAGTCTATGCCTGGACTCGGAGGGTTTAGACAGGAGTATAAATGGTTGATATAAACGGTCTTGTCTCGTCTCCAGGTCTGGCGTCCTCACCTGGGCTCCCTCTCTGACCCAGCTCTGCTCCTATTGGACGAACACAGCGGTCACATGACGGAAGACTTCCTGGAGGAGCTGAGGGCCTCGTGCACAGAGCTCGTGGCACGTGCCTGAGGGCTGCAGCTGTTTGGTCCAACCTCTGGACGTCTGCCTCAAACCAGTGCTGAGGGAGTTCCTGCAGGTGACACCAGGGGGAGCTCTGCACCGGGTCGGCCCGGGGTTAGGGCTCGTTATGACGGGTTCTGAAAATGTGTTTTTACATGTCCTCCTGTAAACACGGCCTTTGACCTGGACTACAACCACAGTTTAATATTTGAGTTTTTTGAGTAAAACAGCGATACCCTTCGGTTGCTTAGACCCTCCTTCCTTTAGGCGCAGGCCGCTGTCGGATCAGAGCAGGATTAACGACTGCGGCCTCTGTGGCGGACCTGTGCTCAAGTAAATGTGTCATTACCAGAGAACACTAGAATATTGAATTACTGCACTTTATATTAAAATGACCAGCATTCTCTGTCTTCTTTTACAATAAAAATTAGTTTATATGTGTATGTTTATTTATTTGTATTTAATTTGCCCGTAATAATGGCTTAAAATTTGATTTAAAGGGTGGGTCTGACTGGGTCTGACTGGTTTGTCCTTGTTCCAGGTGCGGTGGTCCCAGCTGGTCTCAGTGGCCCCTGAAGGACTCTCTGTCTCAGACCTGGTCCTGACCCTCGGATGTTGGTTCAGTGAAGTTTGTTCTCTGCTCAACTCCGAGAAGCACTTCCTCAAGAGGTTAGTCCAAGCAAGACCGGACTACCCCTGACAAGACCCGAACCCTGAACCCTAAACCCTGAACGCTGAACCCTGTTTTTCTGTCTCAGGTCGTTCCTCTGCGTGAGCTCGATGCACAAATCCTCGGACGAAGTGCAGCGTCTGAACAAAGCTCTGACACAGGCCCTGTTCCTGACCCCGCCCCTCAGCTTCAGCAGCCAATCAGAGCCTCAGGGACAGGGGGCGGAGCCAGAGATGCTACAGAGCAAAACCCAACAGGAAGTGGCTCTGAGGACAAACGGGTTTTTAGAACATAACGGCGAACAGGAGTCATTTAACAGAGTATAATGAACTGTTACTAAACTTGGTCTAGTCCTGGTCTAGTCGTGGTTTAGACCTGGTCTAGTCCTGTTTTATAAATATAGTTTTTATTAAAGAATGAAAGGAAGACGGAGAATATGAGTTCTGTCTGGTTCTGTTTCCGTCTCATATTCAACTAAAACCTGTAATTGTACTTTAAAATCCTAACACTGACCTCCTTGAGTCTAGACCCGGTCTAAGTCTGGGCCTGGACCTTGTTGGGTCTTGGTCGAATAAATAAATAAATGATGATTTTGATCATTTTTTTGTCACTGAGGCTCAGATTGAAGTCATTTTTAAACGGTTAAATATAAATCTGTGAGAACTACACTTTCCCATCATCCTCTGGGGCACGTGCACTTGACCACAGGGGAGATGCATCATGGGAAAAAGATCTGGAGAAGAGCCGACCTCTTTGACACTGGTTTATTTTAAACAAAAGACACTTACCATCTGTGAGTCCCTGGAACTCTGTTCACGTTCAACCACTTCAGACCAGTCCAAATCCAACTAAAACCAGTCCAAATCCAACTAAAACCAGTCCAAATCCAACTAAAACCAGTCCAAATCCAACTAAAACCAGTCCAAATCCAACTAAAACCAGTCCAAATCCAACTAAAACCAGTCCAAATCCAACTAAAACCAGTCCAAATCCAACTAAAACCAGTCTAAATCCAACTAAAACCAGTCCAAATCCAACTAAAACCAGTCCAAATCCAACTAAAACCAGTCCAAATCCAACTAAAACCAGTCCAAATCCAACTAAAACCAGTCTAAATCCAACTAAAACCAGTCCAAATCCAACTAAAACCAGTCTAAATCCAACTAAAACCAGTCCAAATCCAACTAAAACCAGTCCAAATCCAACTAAAACCAGTCCAAATCCAACTAAAACCAGTCCAAATCCAACTAAAACCAGTCCAAATCCAACTAAAACCAGTCCAAATCCAACTAAAACCAGTCTAAATCCAACTAAAACCAGTCTAAATCCAACTAAAACCAGTCCAAATCCAACTAAAACCAGTCCAAATCCAACTAAAACCAGTCCAAATCCAACTAAAACAGTCCTAAATCCAACTAAAACCAGTCCAAATCCAACTAAAACCAGTCTAAATCCAACTAAAACCAGTCTCCAAATCCAACTAAAACCAGTCCAAATCCAACTAAAACCAGTCCAAATCCAACTAAAACCAGTCCAAATCAAACTAAAACCAGTCTAAATCCAACTAAAACCAGTCTAAATCCAACTAAAACCAGTCTAAATCCAACTAAAACCAGTCTAAATCCAACTAAAACCAGTCCAAATCCAACTAAAACCAGTCCAAATCCAACTAAAACCAGTCTAAATCCAACTAAAAGCAGTCTAAATCCAACTAAAAGCAGTCCAAATCCAACTAAAAGCAGTCCAAATCCAACTAAAACCAGTCTAAATCCAACTAAAACCAGTCCAAATCCAACTAAAACCAGTCTAAATCCAACTAAAAGCAGTCCAAATCCAACTAAAACCAGTCTAAATCCAACTAAAAGCAGTCCAAATCCAACTAAAAGCAGTCCAAATCCAACTAAAACCAGTCTAAATCCAACTAAAAGCAGTCCAAATCCAACTAAAAGCAGTCCAAATCCAACTAAAAGCAGTCCAAATCCAACTAAAACCAGTCTAAATCCAACTAAAACCAGTCCAAATCCAACTAAAACCAGTCCAAATCCAACTAAAACCAGTCCAAATCCAACTAAAAACCAGTCCAAATCCAACTAAAACCAGTCAAATCCAACTAAAACCAGTCCAAATCCAACTAAAACCAGTCTAAATCCAACTAAAACCAGTCTAAATCCAACTAAAACCAGTCCAAATCCAACTAAAACCAGTCCAAATCCAACTAAAACCAGTCCAAATCCAACTAAAACCAGTCCAAATCCAACTAAAACCAGTCCAAATCCAACTAAAACCAGTCCAAATCCAACTAAAACCAGTCCAAATCCAACTAAAACCAGTCCAAATCCAACTAAAACCAGTCCAAATCCAACTAAAACCAGTCCAAATCCAACTAAAACCAGTCCAAATCCAACTAAAACCAGTCCAAATCCAACTAAAACCAGTCCAAATCCAACTAAAACCAGTCCAAATCCAACTAAAACCAGTCTAAATCCAACTAAAACCAGTCCAAATCCAACTAAAACCAGTCCAAATCCAACTAAAACCAGTCTAAATCCAACTAAAACCAGTCCAAATCCAACTAAAAGCAGTCCAAATCCAACTAAAAGCAGTCCAAATCCAACTAAAACCAGTCTAAATCCAACTAAAAGCAGTCCAAATCCAACTAAAAGCAGTCCAAATCCAACTAAAAGCAGTCCAAATCCAACTAAAAGCAGTCCAAATCCAACTAAAACCAGTCCAAATCCAACTAAAACCAGTCCAAATCCAACTAAAACCAGTCCAAATCCAACTAAAACCAGTCCAAATCCAACTAAAAGCAGTCTAAATCCAACTAAAACAAGTCAAAATAATAGCAGTACAATGTGACTAACCAGAATAATCCAGGTTTTTAGTATATTTTCATTGATAAGTGTTAAACAAGTTCCCAGGAGGTGCAGTAGATTCTCAGAAAACAAACCAGACCCAGCATTCATGATATACACGCTCTTAAGGCTGTGCAGTTGAACAATTAGTTAAAAGGGTGTGTTCAAAAAATAGCAGTGTGGCATTAAATCACTGAGGTCATCAATTTTTTGAAAAAACAGGTGTGAATCAGGTGGGCCCTGTTTAAGGATGAAGCCAGCGGCACTTGTTGAACATTTGAAATCCTGAAGAAAATGGGTCGTTTAAGACATTGTTCAGAAGAACAGCGTACTGTGATTAAAAAGTTGATTGGAGCAGAAGAAAACCTATAAAGAGGTGCAAAAAATTATAGGCTGTTCAACTAAAATGACCTCCAAGGCCTTAAAATGGAGAGACGTGGACGAAAACGGAAGACAACCATCAAAATGGATCGAAGAATAACCAGAATGTTAAAGGCTCAGCCAATGATCAGCTCCAGGATGATCTAAGACGGTCTGGGGTTAATCTCGGGTTAATCTCGGGTCAGAGAATGGGCTATACTTCCATCTGTAGAGAATAACACACAAGTAACTGCAGCAGCTCACACACTGCCCGGTCTCTGTGAGTGTGGGCCGGCCACTGAGGACAGCAGGGCCCTGTGCACGCCCCAAACCGAGATTTATTTTATTATACTTTTCACTTCACTTCTTCACCGTACTTTGTTTATTGTTTCTATATTTCTATGTTCCTATTTTCAAAAGAAGCATCTCAGTGTTAATTGGTCCGTCTAGTGTGATTTTTGTTGTCAGTGAGCTGCGAACTGTGCATATTTACTGTAGACGTCAGGACGGACACCGGTAAACCCTGAGCATATAGACGTTAGATATAGCGTTTTGAACAATGGTCTCCAGATTAAAGAGGGTGCAGATGTTTTTTGTGAACAATATTTGAGAGAAACAGGTCTTTTGTGTTCATAGAGTGTCTTAGATCTTTGAGTTCAGCTCAAAATCAAAAGTGTTGCGTTTAAATTTTTGTTCAGTACATTTATTATTTTAACCTCAGACGTCGCCAGAAAAGAAGGTCAAAGGTGTTTCCTGTTCTGAATAAATCTGGAGCCACTCCTGAACAAGACTTCACAAGACTTCATGGAAGTGTCTCTTTACAGATGACAATCAATAATGAGACGATAGTGTTTGCTAACAGCTAGTCAAAGTGATGCTAATAGCAGCTAACAGATGCTAATGTGTTTACATGTTTTATTCAAAGGAAGAGGACATTTCCTCAGAGACAGGCTCAGAGCTTTCAGGCAGATCTATTCTTTTACTTTTTATAGAACTCCATTAAAGTCTGGACTTCACTCTAATCTTTTTCAGACACCGACTGGGAACCTTTTTCAGTTTGATCAGAACAGAACCGACTCCTGCAGCCGGCCCTCACTTCTTCGGTCCATTCTCTTTACTGTATATGAAGTGTCTTTGTTTAAGGAAACTGTGACAGAGTCTAAAGTTTACTCCAGAGGTTCTCTGAAATATTTCAAACAGAAGAGCAGCTCTGAAAGGGAGACGATAAAGTGTCGTCAGGCCCAAAGCAGCGAGGGCCGGCTCCAAACACGAGGGCCGTAAAAGAGAGGTTCTGAGGCTGTTCCTGTTTGAGTTTAAAACATCAGGATGGTTCTTCAGTAAAAGCTTGTCTGAAGCGAGTGGAAACAGCTGCAGAGGGTCTGTGTGAGTCTGGCTCTGATCCAGCCCCCCCCACTTCCTCCTCTTCTTCTTCTCTTGTTTCTGTTAAAGTGCTGTTGGAACACGTTCCTCCAGAGACAGACTTTTCCAATAATTTGATCCAAACTTTAGATAAAAATAGCCACGTGTTGTAACATCTGTAAACGTGCTTCAGTTTAAACTCGGCTCCAACAAAGAACCCAGAAACAAGAGCAGGACTTCAATCTGTTCTAGTCCCTGGTGAGGTTTGTATAAATACAGCAGTCCTTCGGTGAAAAGTGATGAAGCGAGTGGTTTTCACTGAAGTGTGTCAGATATTATCAGCTCTAAACAGCTGCACGGTTCGTCCTCTTCTGAACCGTTTCAACATTTCCTTTTACCTTTTACTGAGGTTATTCTTGGTTAAAGTAAGTTTTTATTTTTTTTACAGATTTGTAGAGAACTGTTCTTTTTCACAAAACACTGACATTTGTCTGAAACAGAGACAAACAGAGCTGTTGAGTCTCGAGCTGATCTACATCTGTCTCTGGTCCTGGTCCTGGTCTGGTCCTGGTCTGGTCCTGATCTGGGTCTGGTCCTGGTCCTGGTCCTGGTCCTGGTCTGGTCCTGGTCCTGATCTGGGTCTGGTCCTGATCTGGGTCTGGTCCTGGTCCTGGTCCTGGTCCTGGTCCTGATCTGGGTCTGGTCCTGGTCCTGATCTGGGTCTGGTCCTGGTCCTGGTCTGGTCCTGGTCCTGGTCCTGATCTGGGTCTGGTCCTGGTCCTGGTCCTGGTCCTGGTCCTGGTCCTGATCTGGGTCTGGTCCTGGTCCTGGTCCTGAGAACACCTGGACTCTCTGCTCGGTCCAGAACCGGTCTCTTGAGCAGAATTAGAACAGGTTTAGTCAGAGCTGAGCACTTCTTTAATAATGAGCCCCCCTCTCTCTCTCAGCCCCTCCCCGGTGTTGACCCCGCCCCTCCTGGTGTTAGCCCCTCCCTCTGAGTGAGCTCTTGTCTCAGTCCCGGCTCCAGCTCAGATCCAGAGTGAGTGTGACCTGAACCATGTCCAGTGTGTGTCTGTTTGGACTCGTCCTGCTGCTCGTCTCGTTCTGCGGTGAGTCCTTCTCTTTCTTCTTCTTCTCTGGTCACACTCGTCCTTCTGCTCGTCTTGTTCTGCGGTGAGTCCTTCTCTTTTCTTCTTCTTCTCTGGTCACACTCCTTCTGCTCCTGGAGCTTTGTCACTCTGGGTTTAAGATATTCTATTCTTTATTGTATATTTTAGGAGAGGTTTTTGAGTCTGTCACTTTAGCACAACGTCAGACCTGGTTTTATCTCAGACCTGTACAAATAATGGACCAAAGGATGAGTGAAGGACGTGAGGTCGGCTCCAGGTTTCTGTTGAAGCAGGTTTGTTTGTTTGAAACCCCTCGGCTTTATTTGATTTATACTTTTAACGTCTGATCTCGACTGTGGTTTTGTGATTAGACTGATCTAAGACCAGTCTAATCCTCAGAGCTGCAGCCGGTCATTAGATTGTGTTTCCCACAATGCACCTCTGCTCCTCACTCAGACCTGGATCTGAGTTAGTCCAGGCTTAGACCAGGTCCAGACTCATCTGTTCGTCCTTATTTCAAATGTGAGGTCACGTTTTTGGCAAAAGAAAATTCACGTACTGTAGTTATTTGTTTTGTGCAAATGAAATAAAGACGGGTCCAGGTCTGGTCTGAGCAGGATCTCAGTCTGGACCCAGTCCCGTCGGGGTTGGTTTAGGCTGGTTTTGTTTGAGATTCCAGGAGAAACCATCGAAAGTGTTAAAGCTGGGCTCAGTAACAATAACGAGAGCGCAACAGGAGTTTTATAAAGAGATGTTTATTATTGGTTATTATTCTTCAATTAAACCAAATTAGTTTAAAACAAACAAAAAAGGAGAAAAGAATGAAGACAACAGTCTTTGGAAACTTTAGTTTAGTAGTAACTCGTGTATTTGTTTATTTATATATTCATAACATATTCTTATTGATTTTCAAGTATTCAACGTTGATTACAAAATACAAATTAAGTAAAAAAATTAAAAGTGTAAACACAGCAACAAAAACAACATCAAATAAAAAAGATATTAATGAAATAAAATGTTGCACTCTTTATCGCTAAATACAATACAACTTTAATCGAGGACTGAGGCTTTCTTTGGCCTCTTTCTTTAGAGTCTTTAGAGTTAAAGTAAAAGAAATTATTTGGATTTATCCCAGAGTCTTCTTTGACAAGGAACCTGGAAACCTGTGATTTTAGTTCAAGTGTAAAGTGCCTTTTTCAGACCAACATTTTCCTCTTGTGTCAGGAACTCCAGGCCCCATGTTCTCATTTTCCACTTTACCACACGTTGCACTACTTTCATTCTTGTGCTGCTGCCTTGTTTGAACTATACCAGCCGGACGGTCCCCTGTAGGCCGGACGGTCCCCTGTAGGCCGGACGGTCCCCTGTAGGCCGGACGGTCCCGGACGGTCCCCTGGAGGCGGGACGGTCCACTGGAGGCGGGACGGTCCCCTGTAGGCGGGACGGTCCCCTGTAGGCCGGACGGTCCACTGGAGGCGGGACGGTCCCCTGTAGGCCGGACGGTCCCCTGGAGGCGGGACGGTCCCCTGTAGGCCGGAGGGTCCCCTGTAGGCCGGACGGTCCCCTGGAGGCCGGACGGTCCACTGGAGGCGGGACGGTCCCCTGTAGGCGGGACGGTCCCCTGTAGGCGGGACGGTCCCCTGTAGGCCGGAGGGTCCCCTGTAGGCCGGAGGGTCCCCTGTAGGCCGGACGGTCCCCTGTAGGCCGGACGGTCCCCTGTAGGCCGGAGGGTCCCCTGTAGGCCGGACGGTCCCCTGTAGGCCGGACGGTCCCCTGTAGGCCGGAGGGTCCCCTGTAGCTCAGTGGTAGAGCGGCCGTCCTTCAACCGGAAGGTAGTAGGTTCGATTCCCGCTCGCCCCACAGTTCATACTGTCGTTGTGTCCTTGGGCAAGACACTTAACCCACCTTGCCTCCAGTGTCCGTAGCACTGGTGTATGAATGTGTGTGACTGTAGAGGTGTGTTTGGTGGTGGTCGGAGGAGGTTGAGCGCCGTTTGTATGGCAGCCGCCATCTCTGTCTGCCCCAGGTGTGAATGTGTGTGAATGGGGTGAGTGGTAAGCATGATGTAAAGCACTTTTTGATCTATATCTGTGAAAGGTGCTATATAAATAATACTTACTACTACTTACTGGAGGCCGGACGGTCCACTGTAGGCCGGACGGTCCCCTGTAGGCCGGACGGTCCCCTGTAGGCCGGACGGTCCCCTGGAGGCCGGATGGTCCCTTGGAGGCCGGACGGTCGCCTGTAGGCCGGACGGTCCGCTGTAGGCCGGATGGTCCCCTGTAGGCCGGATGGTCCCCTGTAGGCGGGACGGTCCCCTGTAGGCCGGATGGTCCCTTGGAGGCCGGACGGTCACCTGTAGGCCGGACGGTCGCCTGTAGGAGGGACGGTCCCCTGTAGGCCGGACGGTCCCCTGTAGGCCGGACGGTCCCCTGGAGGCCGGAAGGTCGCCTGGAGGCCGGACGGTCCCCTGTAGGCGGGACGGTCCCCTGTAGGCCGGATGGTCCCTTGGAGGCCGGACGGTCCCTTGGAGGCCGGACGGTCACCTGTAGGCCGGACGGTCGCCTGTAGGAGGGACGGTCCCCTGTAGGCCGGACGGTCCCCTGTAGGCCGGACGGTCCCCTGGAGGCCGGAAGGTCGCCTGGAGGCCGGACGGTCCCCTGGAGGCCGGACGGTCCCCTGGAGGCCGGACGGTCCCCTGGAGGCCGGAAGGTCGCCTGTAGGCCGGACGGTCGCCTGTAGGCCGGACGGTCCCCTGGAGGCCGGAAGGTCCCCTGGAGGCCGGACGGTTCGCTGGAGGCCGGACGGTCCGCTGTAGGCCGGACGGTCCCCTGTAGGCTGGACGGTCGCCTGGAGGCCGGACGGTTTTGAGGTACTGTCCATTTGTCCGGCAGTAGTCTGTCTTGATATAGATCTTTTCTTTTTTTGAGCTACTTTTGAGCATGATGCTATTGTTCGTTTTGGTTAGTGGCCTCGAAAAATGGCGCTGGTGACCCACAATGCATTGCGCAGTGATGTCGGTTCCAAAGCTCTGTTCAATCTGACATACTTCTGGAACAATATGGTATATGTAGCTACAGAGATAAAGATACTGTAATCATAGCTTCTTATTCACGGACACATCTTAAATTGGGTTAAAGAAAGTATGTTTTAATAATTCCCCAACAGTAATTTCCTTCTGGCAGAACGCCCAAATAAATAAAAATGTTCAGCTCGTCCCAACGCAGCAGCTTGAATACTACCAAGAACAAACGAGCACAGTACCCAGTGTTAGCCTTCGCTAGCTTCAGAATTAAGTTCCAAACCCTCACCATCTGTGATCGTGTCCCTTGGACCCGTCCTGACCCCAGCGGCTCTCACTCAGATGAACTGGTCCTGAATGATATTATCATAGACTCATATTCATTCATTATTGATTTGTTAGTGTCCGTCCTGGAGAAGACCCTCCTTCTGTGGCTCTGACTCTGATGGAAGGTCTAAGGAGATGCTGTCCTGCTCAACCTGATGCTGCCTTTTGTTTTTGTGAAGCCCTTTAAGGGTTTAGGTGTTTCCTGCTGAGACTGATCCAGACTCCAGCTGCTGCACTTCCTCTCACTCTCCTTCCTTCTCTCTTCATCTCCTTCGCTCCCCCTCATTCCCTTGTTTCCTCCCCTGCTTCCTCCCTAACCCTCTCTGTCTGAAGTGAGTGTGATCAGCAGCTGCTTCTTGTTGGAGTCATGTGACTAAACCCCTCTCTGTGATTGATCAGACTTTTTATAGCTTTTATTTTTTTGTGGGATATTTTTAGCCTCGTCTTCAAACTCTTTTTAGTCCCAAGCCCAGCGTCCGAATGACTGTTGTGACCCATGTGCAGCACTCATCAGAAAGTTCATTTTTTCGCATGTTTTTATTAACGTAGAGCCTGTCCACTGGAGTGGGGCCTACGGTGCTGATAATGTAGGAACGTGCTTGTTTGTGCAAAGACATGTTTTGCAGTGGCTCAGCACTTCCCTTTGGAGATAATAAAGTACAGTTGCTCATAAGTTTAAAAAGTCATTTATCGTCAAACAACTGTGTTTACTCTTTTTAAATCATAATGACAGAAACAGAAACGACCCAAATGACCCTGATCAGTTCTTAATACTGTGTGTTGCACCTTTAACATCAACGACACTTGAAGTCTTTGTGGTCGTTGTGGATGAGGCTCTTTATTTTCTCAGATGTAAAGATGACCATTCTTTTTGGTTAAAAGCCTCCAGTTCCTGTAAATTCTTGGTCTGTCATGACCTGCAGGTTTGAGATCTCCTCAGAGTGGATCAATGAGACTGAGGCCAGTCCAGAACCTTCTCTTTCTGCTGCTGTAGCCAATGACAGGTCGACTTGTGCTTTGGATCGTTGTCGTGTTGGAACGTCCAAGTACGTCCCATGAGCAGCTTCTGATGAGTGCAAATGTTCCTCCAGTATTTTCTGAGAATACGCTGCATTCATCTGTGTCTTTGTAGCTCACACATCCCCAGAACATCAGCTCCACCTCCATGTTTCAGTAGGACCTTTCATCGTAGGCCTTGTTGACTCCAAATGTAACGTTTCTGGTTGTGGTTATGGTTCAAATATAAGTTAAATTGTGGTCTCATCACTCCAAATAACTTTGTTCCAGAAGTTCAGAGTCTTGTCTCTGAGATGTTTGGACTGTTGTAAGTGAGATGTTTTGTGGCATTTGTAGTAATGGCTTTCTTCTGACGACTCGACCATGCAGCACATTTTTCTTCAGGGGCCTCCTTATCGTGCAGAGAGTCCTTTATTTCAGATGAAGTTAATTGTGGGGTTTTCTTTGTATCACAAACAGTTTTCCTGAAGTTGTGGCTGAAATCTTTGTTGGTCGACCTGACCTTGGTTTGGTTTCAACAGAATCTCTCATTTTCCACTTCTTTGTTAGAGTTTGAACACTGCTGGATGACATTCTCAATTCCTTGGAGATATTTTTATGTCCCTTTCCTGTTTTATACACTTCAATTACCTTTTCCCACAGATTCTTTGCCCATGACTCAGACAGAAACATCAGCAGGTCTGGATGAAAGATGCAAGGGTCTGTCAGGAGCCCAGAAACTCACTGACCTTTTATCCACACACTGAGTACAAACAGGTCACAGGTGAGGAGGGTTACCTTTAGGAGCCATTCAAACCTGTCTGTGTCACGTGTGCTTGTTCTCAGGCCAGAATCACCAGGGAATGTAAACTTTTTATCAGGATCATTTAGGTAGTTTCTGTTTCATTATGATTTAAAAAGAGTAAACACAAAAAAAAGTTAAAAGTTTAAGCATCTGGACTCAGTTTTTAAGGTGAAGATGTATTGTCTCTAATTCCAAAAGACATTTATCAATTTTTTAGATCAACTGGTAGGGTTGGGTTAGGTAACCCTTTCAGAGCTAACAACTATGAGACCAGTCTGGTCCTATCAGGTTTGTTTTCATGTTAAGCAGGGGCACAACTACCCAGTGCTAGAGGGGTATGCAACATCAATTTTGCATAATTTTTAACTCAGTAACCTCAGTTTTGCAAATAAAGCTAGCCTTAATTTAAACCCCATTTGGCTGCTACATTCCCAGTGTTAGCGAACGCTAGCTAGTCTGTTAACATGAATATTACAAGCCTCCAGAGGTCTCACTTTAAGTCCTACCTGTTGCCTTTCACCATCCACTTGTTTATCAGCTGTCCCACACCTTGACACGCCGTCTCCTTTTCCCTCTGTCTGTATTTTTTTAGCTCCAAAGACAACTGTGTGCTACTGTGACAACTGTACGTAACGTTACCTGCTCGCTCGCGATATTCCATTAATTCCATTTATGGAATCTAATGAGGGCGCCTACTGTAGCCTGTTAGTCCTCTAAAATGTTATATAGTATTGAGGAAATACTGAAATGATTTAGAGACGCACAACAGCAGCTAAGCTACATTTAGAAAAAAAAACACAAAATAAAAAAAAAGGTAATTTTTTCTTTTAAATACCATCGCTTTGGCGCCCCCAAGGTGCTGCGCCCCTATGCGCCACATATAGCGCATACCCCCTTTGTGCCACTGTTAAGCCCCTCCCTCTAGAGATAAAGCTCAGCTCTCTTACAGTTGATCTCAGAATTAATAAAGTCTCTTGGAATTAGAGACAAAACATATTCATATAACATGTATAGGAACATATACATGTAATCTAATAATTGTAATAGCTTACACAATGAATGGAGGTCAATGGGACTTTTGACCCCACGGGCACATATTTCCAAAAATATATATGTACAAATATGGTGTCCTGCCTACAGGCTGGGATTGGTCGGCTGGGATTGGTCGGCTGGGATTGGTCGGCTGGGATTGGTCGTTTGGTCGGCTGGGATTGGTTGGTTGAGATTGGTTGGTTGTGGAGGATGATGTCAGTGGTGTTTGTTTGGATGTAATTACAGCCGCCCCCTCATTTCCCATCAGCCCCCTCTGCCTCAGAGTGAGGGCTTTATTAAAAACAGAGGAAAAAGCGCTTTTGTTCAGTCTGTTTTTCATTTCCTGCTCGCCGCTCACAGAGACTCTTTTTATGGATTTATCAAAAAATAAAACTGAAATAATAAACAGGAAATAAAGAGATCAGAGTCAGCTCCAGTTCATCTTTTATTGTGAAAGAATTGATCATTTACTGTATTTTAGGCTTCGTGTTTGATTATTTGTACATCTTCTTTCTTGTGTTGTTTGTTTAAATAGTCTGTATTATTAGACCCGAGCCGGTGATGACCGGGAGGGCCTATTGTTTTTGCTCGGATTTTTTTTTTTTTTTTTTTATTGTGACCAAATGATCCTAAATTTGACCCAGTGAACATGCACGAAAAGTCATTTTTATTGGTCCCAGACTTCAAGCTCGGCGAAAAATTTATGTATTTGAAGTCGCCGAAAAAAAAATATGAAAAATGACTCAGTGGCGACCCCTAGAAAATCAAAATACATTGGGCCTATGGAAAGTGAAAGTAACTTTTTTCCAACGTAGAAAAATGAAACTTGGTATATCCATAGAACACCTCAGGGCAAACAGAAAAGTCAATGACAGTCACACCCTAAACTCAACAGGAAGTCCGCCATGTGGGGTGAAACGCATGGCCACTAAAATCGCACTTGCAGAAAGATGCAAATCATTGTGTTTTAATCTAAATGGCCCCAAATTTGGTGAGTATCATCTAGACACGTGTGCCAACCAAAGTTGTGACTTTGTTGTTGATATCTTATCGGGTATGGGTGTAGCAAGCCTGTAACGAGGTGGCCATTTTTATGAAAATAAAACATCTCTTAACTCTCAAACGCCTTCTCGGATCGAGTTGGACCCAAAAAGGCGTTTGTGCACATTCATGACCTGAACACAAAGATATGTAAATAAAAGGGTTATCTTTAGAAATGGCTCTCCAGCGCCCCTACAAACTTATAATGGACCCAAGAATTTAGTTTATTATAGAGACATAAAATTTTGTACACACATCTCTTATGTCATGACAAGCATAAAGCCAAAGACAACCACCCCTATCTATAAATGTGTTGCCATAGCAACGTCCCAAAAAATGTGAAAAAAGTCAATGGGAAGTGAAATTTTTAGTTTGTTGTAGGCAAATAAAACTTGGTACACACATCCAACATGGGCTTATGAACAAAAAAGCCAATGGGGACCACACCCTATCACACACAGGAAGGCGGCCATTTTGAATTGAAAATGTGAACCGACTTAAAATACACCTCTTTTTTAAAAGTACACAGAAAAAAGCTGCTTCATTCCACAGACACCAAACTTGGGCAAAATGAGCTAAACACATGTATGTAAAAGAGACAAGCATTTTTCTAGACTTTGTTGCTCGAGTTATATTTTTTTTTATTATAATTCGGTATATATTTTTTTTATCATATTTTTCCTGCAAAATGATCCTCAATTTGACCCAGTAAACGTACAACTAAAAGTCATTTTTATTGGTCCCAGACTTGAAGCTCGGCAAAAAATTATGTATTTGAAGTCCCCGAAAAAAAAATACAAAAAATGACTCAGTGGCGACCCCTAGAAATGTCAAAATACATTGGGCCTATGGAAAATGAAAGTAAATCTTTCCAATGTAGAAATACAAAACTTGGTACATCCATAGGACACCTCAGGGCAAACAGAAAAGTTTATTACAGCCATACCGTAAACTCAAGAGAAAATCTATGTTGGGTGGAATACATGACCACCTAAATCGTACACTTTGTGCTAAAGTGTTTTCATCTAAACAGCTCCAAATTTGCTTTAAAGCACGACATGCAATCCTCCGAATATATGTGTCCCCGCGGTCTCAAGGGAGGCGAGGGCCTTATAATTGTTTATATTGTTTATAGTTACTGGGTGCTCAAAGTTCTCTACAGGTCATGTCAAATCATGTCATGTCCTCCATGTTAGTCCAAGCATGGAGTAGACATAACTAGAGACATTTTTTGCCAGAGGACTTCTGCACCTGGAGCTGGGGCCTTGGGGAGTGTGTATGAGAGATACACCTCCCACTGACAGCCCCCACTGCAGTGATATAAAATCTCAGACCAAGACTGTTCTTTTAAACACTCTTTTTTTTTTTTACTGTAATGGCCTCAGAGCAAAAGAAGGATGTATATGTATCTGTCCTGTCTCCTCTGTCCTGTCTCCTCTGTCCTGTCTCCGCTCTCCTCTGTCCTCTCTCCTCTGTCCTGGCTCCTCTGTCTTGTCTCCTTTCTCCTCTGTCCTGTCTCTGCTCTCCTCTGTCCTGGCTCCTCTGTCCTGTCTCCTTTCTCCTCTCTCCTCTGTCCTGTCTCCTCTCTCCTTTGTCCTCTCTCCTCTTCTTGTCTCCTTTCTCCTCTGTCCTGTCTCCTCTCTCCTCTGTCCTGTCTCCTCTCTCCTTTGTCCTCTCTTCTCTGTCCTGTCTCCTCTGTCCTGTCTCCTTTCTCCTGTCTCGTCTGTCCTGTCCCCTACTGTCCTGTCTCCTCTCTCCTCTGTCCTGTCTCCTCTCTTCTCTGTCCTGTCTCCTCTGTCCTGTCTCCTCTGTCCTGTCTCCTCTCTCCTCTGTCCTGTCTCCTCTCTCCTCTGTCCTGTCTCCGCTCTCCTCTGTCCTGTCTCCTCTGTCCTGGATCCTTTGTCCTGTCTCCGCTCTCCTCTGTCCTGTCTCCTCTGTCCTGGATCCTTTGTCCTGTCTCCGCTCTCCTCTGTCCTGTCTCCTCTCTCCTCTGTCCTGTCTCCGCTCTCCTCTGTCCTGTCTCCTCTGTCCTGGATCCTTTGTCCTGTCTCCGCTCTCCTCTGTCCTGTCTCCTCTTTCCTGGATCCTTTGTCCTGTCTCCTCTCTCCTCTGTCCTGTCTCCTCTCTCCTCTGTCCTGTCTCCGCTCTCCTCTGTCCTGTCTCCTCTGTCCTGGATCCTTTGTCCTGTCTCCGCTCTCCTCTGTCCTGTCTCCTTTGTCCTGTCTCCGCTCTCCTCTGTCCTCTCTCCTCTGTCCTGTCTCCTCTGTCCTGTCTCCTTTCTCTTGTCTCCTCTGTCCTGTCTCCTCTCTCCTTTGTCCTCTCTTCTCTGTCCTGTCTCCTCTCTCCTCTCTCCTTTGTCCTCTCTCCTCTGTCCTGTCTCCTCTCTTCTCTGTCCTCTCTCCTCTGTCCTGTCTCCGCTCTCCTCTGTCCTGTCTCCGCTCTCCTCTGTCCTGTCTCCTCTGTCCTGGATCCTTTGTCCTGTCTCCGCTCTCCTCTGTCCTCTCTCCTCTGTCCTGTCTCCTCTGTCCTGTCTCCTTTCTCCTGTCTCCTCTGTCCTGTCTCTCTCTCCTCTCCTCTGTCCTGTCTCTTCTCTCCTCTGTCCTCTCTCCTTTGTCCTCTCTTCTCTGTCCTGTCTCCTCTCTCCTCTGTCCTGTCTCCTTTCTCCTCTCTCCTATGTCTTGTCTCCTTTCTCCTCTGTCCTGTCTCCGCTCTCCTCTGTCCTCTCTCCTCTGTCCTGGCTCCTCTGTCCTGTCTCCTTTCTCCTCTCTCCTCTGTCCTGTCTCCTCTCTCTCTTTGTCCTCTCTCCTCTTCTTGTCTCCTTTCTCCTCTGTCCTGTCTCCTCTCTCCTCTGTCCTGTCTCCTCTCTCCTTTGTCCTCTCTCCTCTTCTTGTCTCCTTTCTCCTCTGTCCTGTCTCCTCTCTCCTCTGTCCTGTCTCCTCTCTCCTCTGTCCTGTCTCCTCTGTCCTGTCTCCTCTGTCCTGTCTCCTGTCTCCTCTGTCCCGTCTCCTCTCTCCTCTGTCCTGTCTCCTCTGTCCTGTCTCCTGTCTCTCTGTCTGTCCTGTCTCCGCTCTCTCTGTCCTGTCTCCTCTGTCTGTCCTGTCTCTCTGTCCTGGATCCTTGTCCTGTCTCCGCTCTCCTCTGTCCTCTCTCCTCTGTCCTGTCTCCTCTGTCCTGTCTCCTCTCTCCTCTGTCCTGTCTCCTCTGTCCTCTCTCCTCTGTCCTGGATCCTTTGTCCTGTCTCCGCTCTCTCTCTCTCTGTCCTCTCTCCTCTGTCCTGTCTCCTCTCTCCTCTCCTCTGTCCTGTCTCCTCTCTCCTCTCCTCTGTCCTGTCTCCTCTCCTTTGTCCTCTCTTCTCTGTCCTGTCTCCTCTGTCCTGTCTCCTCTCTCCTCTGTCCTGTCTCCTCTCTCTCTGTCCTGTCTCGCTCTCCTCTGTCCTGTCTCCTCTGTCCCTCTCCTCTGTCCTGGATCCTTTGTCCTGTCTCCTCTCTCCTCTGTCCTGTCTCCTCTGTCCTGTCTCCTCTGTCCTTACCTCTGTCTGTCTCTTGTCTCCTCTCTCCTCTGTCCTTACCTCTGTCCTGTCCCTTGTCTCCTCTGTCCTGTCTCCGCTCTCCTCTGTCCTGTCTCCGCTCTCCTCTGTCCTGTCTCCTCTGTCTGTCCTGTCTCCTCTGTCCTGGATCCTTTGTCCTGTCTCCTCTCTCCTCTGTCCTCTCTCCTCTGTCCTGTCCCTTGTCTCCTCTCTCCTCTGTCCTGTCTCCTCTGTCCTCTCTCCTCTGTCCTGGATCCTTTGTCCTGTCTCCGCTCTCCTCTCTCCTCTGTCCTCTCTCCTCTGTCCTGTCTCCTCTCTCCTCTCCTCTGTCCTGTCTCCTCTCTCCTCTGTCCTGTCTCCTCTCTCCTCTGTCCTGTCTCCGCTCTCCTCTGTCCTCTCTCCTCTGTCCTCTCTCCTCTGTCCTGTCTCCTCTGTCCTGTCTCCTCTCTCCTTTGTCCTCTCTCTCTGTCCTGTCTCCGCTCTCTCTCTGTCCTCTCTCCTCTGTCCTGTCTCCTCTGTCCTCTCTTCTCTGTCCTGTCTCCTCTGTCCTGTCTCCTCTCTCCTCTGTCCTCTCTCCTCTGTCCTCTCTCCTCTGTCCTGTCTCTTCTCTCCTCTGTCCTGTCTCTTTTCTCTTGTCTCCTCTGTCCTGTCTCTCTCTCCTCTCCTCTGTCCTGTCTCCTCTCTCCTCTCTCCTTTGTCCTCTCTTCTCTGTCCTGTCTCCGCTCTCCTCTGTCCTGTCTCCTTTCTCCTGTCTCCTCTGTCCTGTCTCCTCTCTCCTCTCCTCTGTCCTGTCTCTTCTCTCCTCTGTCCTGTCTCCTCTCTCCTTTTTCCTGTCTCCTCTGTCCTGTCTCCTTTCTCTTCTGTCCTGTCTCCTCTGTCCTGTCTCCTCTGTCCTGTCTCCTTTCTCTTCTGTCCTGTCTCCTCTGTCCTGTCTCCTCTGTCCTGTCTCCTTTCTTTTCTGTCCTGTCTCCTCTGTCCTGTCTCCTCTGTCATGTCTCCTCTCTCCTCTGTCCTGTCTCCTTTCTCCTCTGTCCTGTCTCCTCTGTCCTGTCTCCTCTGTCCTGTCTCCTCTGTCTCCTGTCTCTTCTGTCCTGTCTCCTCTGTCCTGTCTCCTTCTTTCTGTCCTGTCTCCTCTGTCCTGTCTCCTCTGTCCTGTCTCCTCTCTCCTCTGTCCTGTCTCCTCTGTCCTCTCTCCTCTGTCCTGGATCCTTTGTCCTGTCTCCGCTCTCCTCTCTCCTCTGTCCTCTCTCCTCTGTCCTGTCTCCTCTCTCCTCTCCTCTGTCCTGTCTCCTCTCTCCTCTCCTCTGTCCTGTCTCCTCTCTCCTTTGTCCTCTCTTCTCTGTCCTGTCTCCTCTGTCCTGTCTCCTCTCTCCTCTGTCCTGTCTCCTCTCTCCTCTGTCCTGTCTCCGCTCTCCTCTGTCCTCTGTCCTCTCTCCTCTGTCCTGTCTCCTCTGTCCTGTCTCCTCTCTCCTCTGTCCTGTCTCCTCTGTCCTCTCTCCTCTGTCCTCTCTCCTCTGTCCTGTCTCCTCTCTCCTTTGTCCTCTCTCCTCTGTCCTGTCTCCGCTCTCCTCTGTCCTCTCTCCTCTGTCCTGTCTCCTCTGTCCTGTCTCCTCTCTCCTCTGTCCTGTCTCCTTTCTCTTGTCTCCTCTGTCTTGTCTCTCTCTCCTCTGTCCTGTCTCCTCTGTCCTCTCTTCTCTGTCCTGTCTCCTCTGTCCTGTCTCCTCTCTCCTCTGTCCTCTCTCCTCTGTCCTCTCTCCTCTGTCCTGTCTCTTCTCTCCTCTGTCCTGTCTCTTCTCTCCTCTGTCCTGTCTCCTCTCTCTTGTCTCCTCTGTCCTGTCTCCTTTCTCCTGTCTCCTCTGTCCTGTCTCCTCTCTCCTCTCCTCTGTCCTGTCTCCTTCTCTCCTCTGTCCTGTCTCCTCTCTCCTTTTCCTGTCTCCTCTGTCCTGTCTCCTTTCTTCTGTCCTGTCTCCTCTGTCCTGTCTCCTCTGTCCTGTCTCCTTTCTCTTCTGTCCTGTCTCCTCTGTCCTGTCTCCTTTCTTTTCTGTCCTGTCTCCTCTGTCCTGTCTCCTCTGTCTGTCTCCTCTCCTCTGTCCTGTCTCCTTTCTCCTCTGTCCTGTCTCCTCTGTCCTGTCTCCTCTGTTCTGTCTCCTTTCTCCTCTGTCCTGTCTCCTCTGTCCTGTCTCCTCTGTCCTGTCCCCTACTGTCCTGTCTCCTCTCTCCTCTGTCCTGTCTCCTCTGTCCTGTCTCCTTTCTCCTCTGTCCTGTCTCCTCTCTCCTCTGTCCTGTCCCCTACTGTCCTGTCTCCTTTGTCCTCTCTTCTCTGTCTTGTCTCCTGTCTCCTCTGTCTTGTCTCCTCTGTCCTGTCTCCTCTGTCCTCTCTCCTCTGTCCTGTCTCCTCTGTCCTGTCTCCTCTCTCCTCTGTCCTGTCTCCTCTGTCCTGTCTCCTCTCTTCTCTGTCCCGTCTCCTTTGTCCTGTCTCCTGTCTCCTCTGTCTTGTCTCCTCTGTCCTGTCTCCCGTCGCCTCTGTCCTGTCTCCTCTCTCCTCTGTCCTGTCTCCTCTGTCCTGTCTCCTGTCTCCTCTGTCTTGTCTCCTCTGTCCCGTCTCCTCTGTCCTCTGTCCTGTCTCCTCTGTCCTGTCTCCTGTCTCCTCTGTCCTGTCTCCTCTCTCCTCTGTCCTGTCTCCTCTCTCCTCTGTCCTGGATCCTCTCTCCTCTGTCCTGGATCCTCTGTCCCGTCTCCTCTCTCCTCTGTCCTGTCTCCTCTCTCCTCTGTCCTGTCTCCTCTCTCCTCTGTCCTGTCTCCTCTGTCCTCTCCTCTGTCCTGGATCCTTTGTCCTGTCTCCGCTCTCCTCTGTCCTCTGTCCTCTCTCCTCTGTCCTGTCTCCTCTCTCCTCTCCTCTGTCCTGTCTCCTCTCTCTTTTGTCCTCTCTTCTCTGTCCTGTCTCCTCTGTCCTCTCTCCTCTGTCCTGGATCCTTTGTCCTGTCTCCTCTCTCCTCTGTCCTGTCTCCTCTCTCCTTTGTCCTCTCTCCACTGTCCTGTCTCCTCTAGAACAGGACTACAGCAGGACTAGAACAGGACTAGAGCAGGACTAGAGCTGGACTAGAGCTGGACTAGAGCTGGACTAGAGCAGGACTAGAGCAGGACTAGAGCAGGACTAGAGCAGGACTAGAGCAGGACTAGAATTGGACTAGAATTGGACTAGAATTGGACTAGAGCAGGACTAGAGCAGGACTAGAGCAGGACTACAGCAGGACTAGAGCAGGACTAGAACAGGACTAGAACAGGACTAGAGCAGGACTAGAGCTGGACTAGAGCAGGACTACAGCAGGACTAGAGCAGGACTAGAACAGGACTAGAACAGGACTAGAGCAGGACTAGAGCTGGACTAGAGCAGGACTACAGCAGGACTAGAGCAGGACTAGAACAGGACTAGAGCTGGACTAGAGCAGGACTAGAATTGGACTAGAATTGGACTAGAGCAGGACTAGAGCAGGACTACAGCAGGACTAGAACAGGACTAGAACAGGACTAGAGCAGGACTAGAGCAGGACTAGAGCAGGACTAGAGCAGGACTACAGCAGGACTAGAGCAGGACTAGAACAGGACTAGAACAGGACTAGAGCAGGACTAGAGCTGGACTACAGCAGGACTAGAGCAGGACTAGAACAGGACTAGAGCTGGACTAGAGCAGGACTAGAGCAGGACTAGAGCAGGACTAGAACAGGTCTGAGGTGGGTTAAGTGCAGATATGGCGCGGTCAGAGGCCCTTCTCTTTGGGTGGTTGCGTCTGGAGAAGGCTTCTGTTTGTTCTTGTGACGCCTTTAACAGAGCGGCTCCAGTGGAGTCCCTCAGGGGTCCGCTTTAGGAACTTTCATTAATGACAAAATTATAGAATTCCCCTGAAAGTTTTCACAACATATAAATATATATAACTGTGATGTCACTTCCTGTCTGCTGTTTCCTGGGCAGAGAGTGAAGGACAGTTTTATGGAGAGGCCACTCCGGCTCCAGACTACGACTACAACGCCACCTTCTCATACAGCTTCTATAGTGAGTTCAGCAGGACTGAAACTGGACTTATCTGGACTGGAACTGGACTTAACTGGACTGGAACTTGACATCTGGACTGGAACTGGATTTAACTGGACTGGAACTGGACTTATCTGGACAGGAACTGGACTTAACTGGACTGGAACGTGACATCTGGACTGGAACTGGATTTAACTGGACTGGAACTGGACTTATCTGGACAGGAACTGGACTTAACTGGACTGGAACTGGACTTATCTGAACAAGAATTTAACTTGGTCTAAATCCGTTCTAAACCAGGTCTTACCCGGTCTTTGTCCTCAGGTAATGCAAGCACTGATGAGTTGGAGGACTTCCTTAACTCCAGCAACTCCTTGGACCCTGAGGAAGAGGAGGAGGGAACTGTTACCATGGAAACGTCCACAGCCCCGCCCATAACACTAAACCAGGTCTAAACCAGGACTAAACCAGGAGTAAACCAGGACTAAACCAGGACTAAACCAGGTCTGAACCAGGACTAAACCAGGACTAAACCAGGACTAAACCAGGTCTAAACCAGGACTAAACCAGGACTAGACCAGGACTAGACCAGGACTAAACCAGGTCTAAACCAGGTCTAAACCAGGTCTAAACCAGGTCTAAACCAGGACTAAACCAGGTCTAAACCAGGTCTAAACCAGGACTAGACCAGGTCTAAACCTGGTCTAAACCAGGACTAAACCAGGACTAAACCAGGTCTAAAACAGGTCTAAACCAGGACTAAACCTGGTCTGAACCTGGTCTAAACCAGGACTAAACCAGGACTAAACCAGGTCTAAAACAGGTCTAAACCAGGTCTAAACCAGGACTAAACCAGGTCTAAACCAGGACTAAACCAGGACTAAACCAGGTCTAAACCAGGTCTAAACCAGGTCTAAACCAGGTCTAAACAAGGACTAAACCAGGTCTAAACCAGGACTAAACCAGGTCTAAACCAGGACTAAACCAGGTCTAAACCAGGTCTAAACCAGGACTAGACCAGGTCTAAACCAGGTCTAAACCAGGTCTAAACCAGGTCTAAACAAGGACTAAACCAGGTCTAAACAAGGACTAAACCAGGACTAAACCAGGACTAAACCAGGTCTAAACCAGGTCTAAACCAGGTCTAAACACCAGGTACCAGACCAGGACCAGACCAGGACCAGACCAGGACCAGACCAGCACCAGACCAGGACCAGACCAGCACCAGACCAGACCAGGACCAGACCAGGACCAGACCAGGACCAGCACCAGACCAGGACCAGACCAGCACCAGACCAGGAACAGACCAGGACCAGACCAGGACCAGACCAGCACCAGACCAGGACCAGACCAGGACCAGACCAGGACCAGACCAGGACCAGACCAGGACCAGACCAGACCAGGACCAGACCAGACAGGACCAGACCAGACCAGGACCAGGACCAGACCAGACCAGACCAGACCAGCACCAGACCAGAACCAGGACCAGACCAGGACCAGACCAGGACCAGACCAGCACCAGCACCAGACCAGGACCAGACCAGCACCAGACCAGGACCAGACCAGCACCAGACCAGGACCAGACCAGCACCAGACCAGCACCAGCACCAGACCAGGACCAGACCAGCACCAGACCAGGACCAGACCAGACCAGCACCAGACCAGGACCAGACCAGGACCAGACCAGCACCAGACCAGCACCAGACCAGGACCAGACCAGCACCAGACCAGACCAGGACCAGACCAGCACTAGACCAGACCAGGACCAGACCAGCACCAGACCAGCACCAGACCAGGACCAGACCAGGACCAGACCAGCACCAGGACCAGACCAGCACCAGGACCAGACCAGCACCAGACCAGCACCAGACCAGCACCAGACCAGACCAGGACCAGACCAGGACCAGACCAGACCAGCACCAGACCAGACCAGCACCAGACCAGGACCAGACCAGGACCAGACCAGGACCAGACCAGCACCAGACCAGCACCAGACCAGGACCAGACCAGGACCAGACCAGCACCAGACCAGGACCAGACCAGGACCAGACCAGGACCAGACCAGCACCAGACCAGGACCAGACCAGGACCAGACCAGCACCAGACCAGGACCAGACCAGGACCAGACCAAACCAGGTCTAAACCAGGACTAACCAACCAGGTCTAAGACCAGGACTAAACCAGACACTCCAAACCAGGTCTAAACCAGGTCTAAACCAGACTAAACCAGGTCTCAGGTCCAGGTCTAAACCAGACTAAACCAGGTCTAAACCAGGACTAAACCAGGTTCCAGACCAGACCAGGTTACCAGTCTAAACCAGGTCAAAACCAGGTCTAAACCAGGTCTAAAACCAGGACTAAACCAGGTCTAAACCAGGTTCTAAACCAGGACTAAACCAGGAAACTCTAAAACCAGGACTAAACCAGGTCTAAAACCAGGACTAAACCAGGCTCAAACCAGGACTTATAAACCAGGACTAAACCAGGTCTAAACCAGGTCTAAACCAGGTCTAAACCAGGTCTAGAAACCAGGTCTAAACCAGGTCTAAACCAGGTCTAGGTCTAAACCAGGTCTAAACCAGGTCTAAACCAGGTCTAAACCAGGTCTAAACCAGGTCTAAACCAGGACTAAACCAGGTCTAAACCAGGTCTAAACCAGGACTAAACCAGGTCTAAACCAGGACTAAACCAGGTCTAAACCAGGTCTAAACCAGGTCTAAACCAGGTCTAAACCAGATCTAAACCAGGTCTAAACCAGGACTAAACCAGGACTAAACCAGGACTAACCAGGTCTAAACCAGGACTAAACCAGGACTAAACCAGGACTAAACCAGGTCTAAACCAGGACTAAACCAGGACTAAACCAGGACTAAACCAGGTCTAAACCAGGACTAAACCAGGTCTAAACCAGGACTAAACCAGGACTAAACCAGACTAAACCAGGTCTAAACCAGGACTAAACCAGGTCTAAACCAGGTCTAAACCAGGTCTAAACCAGGACTAAACCAGGACTAAACCAGGTCTAAACCAGGACTAAACCAGGACTAAACCAGGACTAAACCAGGACTAAACCAGGTCTAAACCAGGACTAAACCAGGACTAAACCAGGTCTAAACCAGGACTAAACCAGGACTAAACCAGGACTAAACCAGGTCTAAACCAGGACTAAACCAGGTCTAAACCTGGTCTAAACCAGGACTAAAACCAGGTCTAAACCTCTAAACCAGGTCTAAACCAGGTCTAAACCAGGTCTAAACCAGGTCTAAACCAGACTAAACCAGGACTAAACCAGGTCTAAACCAGGACTAAACCAGGACTAAACCAGGTCTAAACCAGGACTAAACCAGGACTAAACCAGGACTAAAACCAGGTCTAAACCAGGACTAAACCAGGACTAAACCAGGACTAAAACCAGGTCTAAACCAGGTCTAAACCAGGACTAAACAGGTCTAAACCAGGACTAAACCAGGACTAAACCAGGACTAAACCAGGACTAAACCAGGTCTAAACCAGGACTAAACCAGGTCTAAACCAGGACTAAACCAGGACTAAACCAGGTCTAAACCAGGACTAAACCAGGTCTAAACCAGGACTAAACCAGGACTAAACCAGGACTAAACCAGGTCTAAACCAGGTCTAAACCAGGACTAAACCAGGACTAAACCAGGACTAAACCAGGTCTAAACCAGGTCTAAACCAGGACTAAACCAGGTCTAAACCAGGACTAAACCAGGACTAAACCAGGTCTAAACCAGGACTAAACCAGGTCTAACCAGGACTAAACCAGGACTAAACCAGGTCTAAAACCAGGACTAAACCAGGACTAAACCAGGTCTAAACCAGGTCTAAACCAGGTCTAAACCAGGACTAAACCAGGTCTAAACCAGGACTAAACCAGGACTAAACCAGGTCTAAACCAGGACTAAACCAGGTCTAAACCCAGGACTAAACCAGGACTAAACCAGGTCTAAACCAGGACTAAACCAGGACTAAACCAGGACTAACCAGGACTAAACCAGGACTAAACCAGGTCTAAACCAGGACTAAACCAGGACTAAACCAGGTCTAAACCAGGTCTAAACCAGGTCTAAACCAGGACTAAACCAGGTCTAAACCAGGACTAAACCAGGACTAAACCAGGTCTAAACCAGGACTAAACCAGGTCTAAACCAGGTCTAAACCAGGACTAAACCAGGTCTAAACCAGGACTAAACCAGGTCTAAACCAGGTCTAAACCAGGTCTAAACCAGGACTCAACCAGGTCTAAACCAGGTCAAAAACCAGGTCTAAACCAGGTCTAAACCAGGACTAAACCAGGACTAAACCAGGTCTAAACCAGGTCTAAACCAGGTCTAAACCAGGACTAAACCAGGACTAAACCAGGACTAAACCAGGACTAAACCAGGTCTAAACCAGATCTAAACCAGGTCTAAACCAGGTCTAAACCAGATCTAAACCAGGTCTAAACCAGGACTAAACCAGGACTAAACCAGGTCTAAACCAGGACTAAACCAGGACTAAACCAGGACTAAACCAGGTCTAAACCAGGACTAAACCAGGTCTAAACCAGGACTAAACCAGGTCTAAACCAGGACTAAACCAGGACTAAACCAGGTCTAAACCAGGACTAAACCAGGACTAAACCAGGTCTAAACCAGGACTAAACCAGGTCTAAACCAGGTCTAAACCAGGTCTAAACCAGGACTAAACCAGGACTAAACCAGGTCTAAAACCAGGACTAAACCAGGACTAAACCAGGACTAAACCAGGTCTAAACCAGGTCTAAACCAGGACTAAACCAGGTCTAAACCAGGACTAAACCAGGACTAAACCAGGACTAAACCAGGACTAAACCAGGTCTAAACCAGGACTAAACCAGGTCTAAACCAGGTCTAAACCAGGTCTAAACCAGATCTAAACCAGGTCTAAACCAGGACTAAACCAGGACTAAACCAGGTCTAAACCAGGACTAAACCAGGACTAAACCAGGTCTAAACCAGGTCAAACCAGGACTAAACCAGGACTAAACCAGGACTAAACCAGGACTAAACCAGGTCTAAACCAGATCTAAACCAGGTCTAAACCAGGTCTAAACCAGGTCTAAACCAGGTCTAAACCAGGACTAAACCAGGACTAAACCAGGACTAAACCAGGTCTAAACCAGGACTAAACCAGGTCTAAACCAGGTCTAAACCAGGTCTAAACCAGGACTAAACCAGGACTAAACCAGGTCTAAACCAGATCTAAACCAGGTCTAAACCAGGACTAAACCAGGACTAAACCAGGTCTAAACCAGGTCTAAACCAGGACTAAACCAGGTCTAAACCAGGTCTAAACCAGATCTAAACCAGGTCTAAACCAGGACTAAACCAGGACTAAACCAGGTCTAAACCAGGACTAAACCAGGACTAAACCAGGACTAAACCAGGTCTAAACCAGGACTAAACCAGGTCTAAACCAGATCTAAACCAGGACTAAACCAGGTCTAAACCAGGTCTAAACCAGGTCTAAACCAGGACTAAACCAGGACTAAACCAGGACTAAACCAGGACTAAACCAGGTCTAAACCAGACTAAACCAGGTCTAAACCAGGACTAAACCAGGACTAAACCAGGTCTAAACCAGGACTAAACCAGGACTAAACCAGGTCTAAACCAGGACTAAACCAGGTCTAAAACCAGGTCTAAACCAGGACTAAACCAGGTCTAAACCAGGACTAAACCAGGACTAAACCAGGACTAAAACCAGGTCTAAACCAGGACTAAACCAGGTCTAAACCAGGTCTAAACCAGGACTAAACCAGGACTAAACCAGGACTAAACCAGGTCTAAACCAGGACTAAACCAGGACTAAACCAGGACTAAACAAACCAGGTCTAAACCAGGACTAAACCAGGACTAAACCAGGACTAAACCAGGTCTAAACCAGGACTAAACCAGGACTAAACCAGATCTAAACCAGGACTAAACCAGGACTAAACCAGGTCTAAACCAGGTCTAAACCAGGTCTAAACCAGGTCTAAACCAGGACTAAACCAGGTCTAAACCAGGACTAAACCAGGACTAAACCAGGTCTAAACCAGGACTAAACCAGGACTAAACCAGGACTAAACCAGGACTAAACCAAGTCTAAACCAGGACTAAACCAGGACTAAAACAGGACTAAACCAGGACTAAACCAGGACTAAACCAGGACTAAACCAAGTCTAAACCAGGTCTAAACCAGGTCTAAACCAGGACTAAACCAGGACTAAACCAAGTCTAAACCAGGACTAAACCAGGACTAAACCAGGACTAAACCAGGACTAAACCAGGACTAAACCAGGACTAAACCAGGTCTAAACCAGGTCTAAACCAGGTCTAAACCAGGACTAAACCAGGACTAAACCAGGTCTAAACCAGGTCTAAACCAGGACTAAACCAGGACTAAACCAGGTCTAAACCAGGACTAAACCAGGACTAAACCAGGACTAAACCAGGACTAAACCAGGTCTAAACCAGGACTAAACCAGGACTAAACCAGGTCTAAACCAGGACTAAACCAGGACTAAACCAGATCTAAACCAGGACTAAACCAGGACTAAACCAGGACTAAACCAGGACTAAACCAGGTCTAAACCAGGACTAAACCAGGACTAAACCAGGTCTAAACCAGGACTAAACCAGGACTAAACCAGGTCTAAACCAGGACTAAACCAGGACTAAACCAGGACTAAACCAGGACTAAACCAGGTCTAAACCAGGACTAAACCAGGACTAAACCAGGACTAAACCAGGACTAAACCAAGTCTAAACCAGGTCTAAACCAGGTCTAAACCAGGACTAAACCAGGACTAAACCAAGTCTAAACCAGGACTAAACCAGGACTAAACCAGGACTAAACCAGGACTAAACCAGGACTAAACCAGGACTAAACCAAGTCTAAACCAGGTCTAAACCAGGTCTAAACCAGGACTAAACCAGGACTAAACCAGGACTAAACCAGGTCTAAACCAGGTCTAAACCAGGACTAAACCAGGACTAAACCAGGACTAAACCAGGTCTAAACCAGGACTAAACCAGGACTAAACCAGGACTAAACCAGGACTAAACCAGGACTAAACCAAGTCTAAACCAGGACTAAACCAAGTCTAAACCAGGACTAAACCTGGTCTAAACCAGGACTAAACCAAGTCTAAACCAGGACTAAACAGGTCTAAACCAGGTCTAAACCAGGTCTAAACCTGGTCTAAACCAGGACTAAACCAGGACTAAACCAGGACTAAACAGGTCTAAACCAGGTCTAAACCAGGACTAAACAGGTCTAAACCAGGACTAAACCAGGACTAAACAGGTCTAAACCAGGACTAAACCAGGACTAAACCAGGACTAAACCAGGACTAAACCAAGTCTAAACCAGGTCTAAACCAGGACTAAACCAGGACTAAACAGGTCTAAACCAGGACTAAACCCAGGACTAAACCAGGTCTAAACCCAGACAAAACCAGACTTAAACCAGGTCTAAACCAGGACTAAACCTGGTCTAAACCAGGACTAAACCAGGACTAAACCAGGTCTAAACCAGGTCTAAACCAGGACTAAACCAGGTCTAAACCTGGTCTAAACCAGGACTAAACCTGGTCTAAACCAGGACTAAACCAGGACTAAACCAAGTCTAAACCAGGACTAAACCTGGTCTAAACCAGGACTAAACCAGGACTAAACCAGGTCTAAACCAGGTCTAAACCAGGACTAAACCAGGTCTAAACCAGGACTAAACCAGGACTAAACCAGGTCTAAACCAGGACTAAACCAGGACTAAACCAGGTCTAAACCAGGACTAAACCAGGTCTAAACCAGGTCTAAACCAGGACTAAACCAGGACTAAACCAAGTCTAAACCAGGACTAAACCAGGACTAAACCTGGTCTAAACCAGGACTAAACCAGGACTAAACCAGGACTAAACCAGGTCTAAACCTGGTCTAAACCATGACTAGACCAGGTTTAAACCAGGACTAAACCAGGTCTAAACCAGGACTAGACCAGGACTAAACCAGGTCTAAACCAGGACTAAACCAGGACTAAACCAGGTCTAAACCTGGTCTAAACCATGACTAGACCAGGTCTAGACCAGGTTTAAACCAGGACTAAACCAGGTCTAAACCAGGACTAGACCAGGTTTAAACCAGGTATTAACCTGGACTAAACAATTTAAAACAGGTTTCAGTTGGATTTGAACAGGTTTCAGTTGGATTTGAACACGTTTTAGGTGGATTTGTTTCACTGTTTAAACATTTCTTTGTTTTCTGAGACTCAGAATGTTTTTTTTTTTTTTTCAGGTAAAACCATAAATTGTGTGAAACCTTGCCATCACATGATCAGAGAGGCTCCACCCACTATCAACTGGGACGCCCCTAGACTCCGCCCACTTCCAAAGACAAGGCAACAAACTAGTTATGACCACATACAACCACAAAACTGAGAAGGACAATGAATAAAACCAAAGAAAATGCATAAATTAATCTGAATAAAAGCAAGTCAAGGGCTTGTACTGAGTGCAGGCAATAAAAAGTACAGTCCTACACACAATGGTTCTAATGTGCAACTGAGCTGTTTAAGGGAGGCTGGGACTAAAGAGAGCCTCATTTTAGTCCTGGTTCAGACCTGGTTTAGACCTGGTTCAGACCTGGTTTAGTCCTCCTTTAGACCTGGTTTAGACCTGGTTTAGTCCTCCTTTAGACCTGGTTTAGTCCTCCTTTAGACCTGGTTTAGTCCTGGTTTAGACCTGGTTCAGACCTGGTTCAGACCTGGTTTAGTCCTCCTTTAGACCTGGTTTAGTCCTCCTTTAGACCTGGTTTAGTCCTCCTTTAGACCTGGTTTAGACCTGGTTTAGACCTGGTTTAGACCTGGTTTAGTCCTCCTTTAGACCTGGTTTAGACCTGGTTTAGTCCTCCTTTAGACCTGGTTTAGACCTGGTTCAGACCTGGTTTAGTCCTGGTTTAGACCTGGTTTAGTCCTCCTTTAGACCTGGTTTAGTCCCCCTTTAGACCTGGTTTAGACCTGGTTCAGACCTGGTTTAGTCCTGGTTCAGTCCTGGTTTAGACCTGGTTTAGACCTGGTTTAGACCTGGTTCAGACCTGGTTTAGTCCTGGTTTAGACCTGGTTTAGTCCTCCTTTAGACCTGGTTTAGTCCCCCTTTAGACCTGGTTCAGACCTGGTTTAGTCCTGGTTTAGTCCTGGTTTAGTCCTGGTTCAGACCTGGTTTAGACCTGGTTTAGACCTGGTTTAGACCTGGTTTAGACCTGGTTCAGACCTGGTTTAGACCTGGTTTAGTCCTCCTTTAGACCTGGTTCAGACCTGGTTTAGTCCTGGTTTAGACCTGGTTTAGACCTGGTTTAGTCCCCCTTTAGACCTGGTTTAGACCTGGTTTAGACCTCCTTTAGACCTGGTTTAGACCTGGTTTAGTCCTCCTTTAGACCTGGTTTAGAACTGGTTTAGACTGAACTGTTATAAAATTGTGTAAAAACTGAGAATTTTTTTATAAATGAAATATGTTTTATCTTAAATTAATGTTTTAAAATAAAGTTTTGTAAAAGCAAAAGGAGGAGATGCAACTTAGCAGCAGAAGCCTACAGAACTGTGTGAGTGTATGTAATTCTTGTCTCTTTGAGCTTATAGTGCCGTGTTATTGCTGAGAAACCGCGCAGTGTGTTTACTACGACCCTGTCAAGTGGTGCACCGGTGTCTAGTCTCAGCTGCAGCGGGCTGGTTTCGTGTGAGTTGTTTGTGTGTGTAGAGGCGTGACCTGCTGAATTCAATTACTTGAATAGACGGGTATTTAAGTGGGAGTAACCACCGCGGCAGCCGTCATCGCGTGAAGACCGAAGAGAGTAAAGACCATCGACTCTACCTTCAGGCGACTCCACCTAACAGGGACACACCGACAGAGGACCTGAGTATTGCACTTTTTTTAGTACTGATTGTTTGCACTTATAATTTATTATTTCTACTAATACTTTCTTCTTGTATATTTTTCCTCTTCGGCTCTTCAATGTGTTTTCAAATTACTACTGTCATTTCAACACGGAAATTATCATCTGTTTCACGCAAAAGGCGACGCAACCATAATAATCTGCATGTTGTATCACTGTCAATAACTGCCCCTTCTACTTTCCCAATAGGCTTGTGGAACTGCCAGTCTGCTGTGAACAAAGCTGATTTCATTACAGCTTTTGTTCAACATTCTGGTCTTTCAGTTGTAGCACTTACAGAAACATGGATCAAACCAGAGGACTCTGCCACTCCCGCCCCTCTCCCATAATCACACTTTCTCCCACAGTCCTCGCCTCACTGGAAGGGGCGGAGAGGACCGGACTACTTATTCCTACTGACTGGAAGTTCAAACAGCTATCACCCTTGTGTGACAACAGCTCCTTCGAGTTCCATGCTGTTACCATCACCCACCCTGTTAAAAGTCATTTTGTAGTTATCTATCGGCCCCCAGGTCAGCTTGGACATTTCTTGGAGGAGTTGGATGCGCTTCTTTCATCCTTCCCTGACGATGGTACCCCTCTGGTGGTATTAGGAGACTTCAACATCCACCTTGAAAAGCCACAGGCTGCTAACTTCATTAACCTAACTGCATCATTTGACCTCAAGCAGGTTTCCACATCGGCAACCCACAAGTCTGGTAACTAGATCTTATCTACATAAGATACTGCTCCACTCGCCACACTCAGGTCACGCCACTGCACACTTCTGATCATTTCTTCATTACTCTCGACCTTGACCTAACTTCTCCAGACACTGCAATTGTTTTACCGCTGGTCACTTTCCGACGCAACCCGTACACTCAGTCCCTCCCGTTTTCCTCTGCTGTCTCTTCTGCACTCCCCTCTTCTGAGGAGCTCTCTCTTTTAAACACTAACACCGCCACCGACACTCCACGCTTACATCCTGCTTGGACAACTTATGCCCTCTTACATCTAGACCAGCCCGTACATCCTCGTCTGCCCCCTGGTTATCGGATGTTCTACGCGAGCACCGCGCCAGCCTCCGGTCAGCTGAGAGAAAATGGCGCAAGTCAAAAGATCCTACTAACCTCTGTATCTACCAGTCTCTCCTCTCTACTTTCTCCGCTGATGTCACCTCTGCAAAAACTGTCTACTACCATTCTAGGTTAATCAACTCACCTGACTCGCGCACTCTCTTTAAAACCTTTTCTGCCCTCCTTTGTCCGCCTGCTCCCCCACCTTCATCGGATTTAACAGCTGATGATTTCACGTCTTTCTTTATAAAGAAAACGACCTCCATCAGCAGTCAGTTCTCTGCGCCACCACCTGTCGAGCTCATTCAGACCCCTGATATGTGTTTGCTCACTTCCTTCTCTCCTCTAACTGAAGCAGATGTTTCCAAGGTCATTAGTTCTAACCACCCTACTACCTGCCCGCTGGATCCCATCCCCACACATCTCCTTCAGGCCATCTCTCCATCTGTCGTGCCTGCTCTCACCCACATCATCAACTCATCTCTTTCCACTGGGTCCTTCCCCACAGCTTTCAAAGAGGCCCGCATCACACCACTACTGAAGAAACCCACTCTTAAAACCCTACTCTGCTTGAAAACTACAGACCGGTTTCCTCCTTCCCTTCATTGCCAAAGCTCTGGAGCGAGTTGTGTTTACTCAGCTCTCATCCTTTCTCACACGGAACAACCTCCTGACCAGAACCAGTCTGGGTTCAAGAGCGACATTCCACCGAAACTGCCCTGCTCTCAGTCATCGAAGCTCTGAGACTGGCAAAGGCAACATCCAAGTCATCTGTACTCATCTTACTGGATCTGTCTGCTGCTTTTGACACTGTTAATCATCACATCCTCCTGTCCTCTCTCAGGGCGATGGGTGTCTCTGGAATGGCGTTGCAATGGTTCAAGTCTTACCTCTCGGATAGGTCATTCAGAGTATCCTGGAGAAATGAGGTCTCTGGAGTCCCAAACATCTCAATACAGGGTGCCACAGGGCTCAGTGCTTGGACCACTACTCTTTTCCATATACATGACATCCCTTGGCTCTGTCATCCAGAAGCATGGCTTTTCCTATCACTGCTGCAGATGACACTCAACTCCACCTGTCATTTCAACCTGACGATCCGGCGGTCTCTGCTGGCATTTTGGCATGCCTAATTAACATCTCACTTTGGATGAAGGACCATCACCTGCAGCTGAACCTTGCAAAAACAGAACTGCTTGTGATTCCGGCCAATCAAAGACCCACCACAACCTCTCCATTCAACTAGGCCCATCAACCATTACACCGTCCAGCACTGCCAGAAATCCGGGAGTGGTAATTGATGATCAGCTAAACTTCACAAGTCATGTCGCCAGCACCACCCGGTCCTGTAGATTCATCCTCTACAACATTAGGAAAATTAGACCTTTCCTATCAGAGCACTCTCATGAAATTCTAGTCCAGGCTCTTGTCTTGTCCAAACTGGATTATTGCAATGCTCTACTGGCTGGACTCCTGCTGCACAACCAAACCTCTGCAGCTGATCCAGAATGCAGCGGCAGGAGTGGTCTTTAATGAACCAAAGAGAGCGCCGTACTCCTCTCTTCATTAGGTTACACTGGCTCCTGTTGACGCCCGCATCAAGTTCAAAGCTATGCTCTTGGCCTACAAGACCACCACTGGCTCCGCCCCCTCATATCTTCACTCACTAATACAGACCTACGTTCCTACCAGATCCCTGCGCTCTGCAAATGAACAACGTCTGGTGGTACCGTCCCAAAAAGGTACAAAATCACTCTCACGTACCTTCTCTGGATCTGTTCCACATTGGTGGAATGATCTACTGCTGCTACAAGATCAGCAGATTCTGTAGCCATCTTTAAAAAACACCTGAAAACACATCTCTTCCGTCAACACCTGACTGACAAACACTGAGTCCTACTTCCTTTCTATCGATTCCTTTCTTTAAAAAAAACAAAAAAACAAAAACAAATTTCTTATCCTTAGCATTGTAAACTGCGCTGGGTTTAAACTGACTAGTTTTTGTGCACTTATGCTTTTTGTACCTTGTGTTGTTAAAATTGCTTCCATTGTTTTCCTCACTTGTAAGTCGCTTTGGATAAAAGCATCTGCTAAATGACTAAATGTAAATGTAAAATGAATGTTTGTAAATATCACAGCAGTTCATCTTTAAACTGGATAATTTCTGATTATTGTGCTGTTTGTTTGTGACATTTCCATTGCTCATTAAAATAATCCAGTAACAAACCATCTTCTCTTTAACCTGGCTGCTCTTTTACAATAAAAGAAAGGAAAATGGCCAAATGTTTATTTATTTAAGTTTATTACACTCGGTTTAGTCCAGGACCAGACCAGAACCAGACCAGACCAGAACCAGACCAAGACCAGACCAGAACCAGACCAAGACCAGACCAGAACCAGACCAAGACCTAGACCAGACCAGAACCAGACCAAGACCAGCAACACCAGACCAGACCAGACCAGGAGCCAGAACCAGACCCAGGACCAGCAGAGACCAGAACCAGACCAAGACCAGACCAGCACCAGACCAGAACCAGACCAGCACCAGACCAGGACCAGACCAGCACCAGACCAGGACCAGACCAGCACTAGACCAGGACCAGACCAGGACCAGACCATCACCAGACCAGGACCAGACCAGCACTAGACCAGGACCAGACCAGACCAGGACCAGACCAGCACTAGACCAGGACCAGACCA
>CM044555.2:0-7500 GCA_024416835.2 Perccottus glenii | reverse complement strand
GCTGAGCCAAAAGGAACTGGTGAGTCCAACTAAAACCTGTTCAAATCCATCTAAAACCTGCTCAAATTCAACTAAAACTTGTTCAAATCCAACTAAAACCTGTTCAAATCCAATTAAAACCTGTTCTAATCCATCTAAAACCTGCTCAAATTCAACTAAAACTTGTTCAAATCCAACTAAAACCTGTTCAAATCCAACTAAAACCTGTTCAAATCCAACTAAAACCTGTTCAAATCCAACTAAAACCGGTTCAAATCCAACTAAAACCGGTTCAAATCCAACTAAAACCGGTTCAAATCCATCTAAAACCGGTTCAAATCCATCTAAAACCGGTTCAAATCCATCTAAAACCGTTTCAAATCCATCTAAAACCGGTTCAAATCCATCTAAAACCTGTTCAAATCCAACTAAAACCTGTTCAAATCCAACTAAAACCTGTTCAAATCCAACTAAAACCTGTTCAAATCCATCTAAAACCTGTTTAAATCCAACTAAAACCTGTTCAGATCCAACTAAAACCTGTTCAGATCCAACCTAAACCTGTTAAAGTTTCTTAATATACTCTATATTCACAGATAAAGGTCTGAGCTGAGTTCGTTCAGAAGCTGGCAGTTATTATCTGTTCTGTGTTCACTGGATTATCAGACGTTAGAGAATAAACGATTCAGAGACAAAGTAAAGGTCAGTAAATGTCTGAGAGGATCACTGTCACTGTGTGAAGGTTACGGCAGAACAGCAGCAGCAAGGTTTAACTCTGACCGGGGTTTTCTGGTTTGTAACAGTAACCTGCTTTGTTTTATTGGTCCTTTGGTGATTTGTTGTTTTTTATCTGGTGCATTTATATAAATACAGTTGTCATCTTTTGTCTGACAATGCTCATATAATAAAGTCAGCTTTCAAGCTGATGCAACTCTTTTTTTTCTTTCAAAACGACTTCGTCTGCACATACTTCATCTTGATCTGCCTCGAACCTCAACAAACGCCTGCAGCAGTCTGTGCTGCACAACATCTTTACCTCAAACTGCATTTTGAAAGAACACATGATAAATAAAGTAGACAGTAGTTTTTTTAACTGACATTTACCTGAAGTATTTATTTTACGTTGTATCAATCTAGAAACATTACATTTTACATTTAGTCATTTAACAGATACTTTTATCCAAAGTAACTTACTTGAAGCAGCTGGAACACCACTGGAGTGTCTTGCCCAAAGACACAACAACAGTATGAACTGTGGGGAGAGCAGGAATCGAACCACCATCCTTTGGTTGAAGGACAACCACTCTACCACTGAGCCACTGAGCCCCGTGACATTATTGTCACTAACAAATCCAACTAAAACCTGTTCTAATCAAATTAAAACCTGTTCTAATCCACATAAACCCTGTTCTGGAGTAATATTAGTCGTTTGTTGAAGCATTGTCAAACCACATTAAAACTGATCTCTAATGTGTTTCAGGTGGATGCTTTTCACGATTTCCTTGACGACGCAGACAAAGGTCTGTCGGTCGAAAAGAAGGCCAGCGTCATCCCCAGAGTGAGTCACATGACCAAGAACAGGGTTTATCTGGATCTGAGCAGGTTTTAGGAGGTCTAGGACAGGTTTCAGGAGGTCTAGGACAGGTTTCAGGAGGTCTAGAACAGGTTTCAGGAGGTCTAGGACAGGTTTCAGGAGGTTTAGGGCAGGTTTCAGGAGGTTTAGGACAGGTTTCAGGAGGTCTAGGACAGGTTTCAGGAGGTCTAGGACAGGTTTCAGGAGGTCTAGGACAGGTTTCAGGAGGTCTAGGACAGGTTTCAGGAGGTTTAGGGCAAGTTTCAGGAGGTCTAGGACAGGTTTCAGGAGGTTTAGGGCAGGTTTCAGGAGGTCTAGAACAGGTTTCAGGAGGTTTAGGGCAGGTTTCAGGAGGTCTAGGGCAGGTTTCAGGAGGTTTAGGGCAGGTTTCAGGAGGTTTAGGGCAGGTTTCAGGAGGTCTAGGGCAGGTTTCAGGAGGTTTAGGGCAGGTTTCAGGAGGTTTAGGGCAGGTTTCAGGAGGTCTAGAAGATTCAAGATTCAAGATTTTATTCGTCACGTACAAAATTATATACAGCATATATAACCAGCAGTGAAATGTGAGTCAGGTCCGCTCCATGGACAGTGCAATTATTAGGAAAACACACAGATGAAAATATACATAAATGTAGCTATGCAAGAATGAGATAAAAGTAAACAATAAAAAATATAAGAATAAAATATAAAAAATATAAAAAGTGTGTAATGTGGGAATAAATCTAGATCGCAAAATAATGTACATGAATGTAAACTGTAGACTTAAAATATTAAAAAATGTACAGGGATGTACAGTGTGCATATATGCATTTAGCTGTGGTCTTAAATATTAAGAATCACATGAAGGTGCAGGAAGCAAATGTGCAAAACAGTTTGTAGCAAAACAGAGTGACACTGTCAGTGTGTCAGTGTGAGGTAGCTGGTTTAGAGTTCAAGAGCCTGATGGCCTGTGGGAAAAAACTCCTCCTGAGTCTCTCAGTTTTTGCCATCAGGCTGCGTGCGCTACCAGATGGCAGCAGAGTGAAAATATGATTACTGGGGTGGGTGGAGTCTTTGATGATTTTGCAGCTCTGCTTCTGCAGCGTTTGTGGTAGATGTCCTGCAGAGAGGAGGGCAGACCCTGAAATGCGCTCAGCTAAGCGCACAACTCTCTGCAGGGCTTTGCAGTCTTGACTGGAGCTGTTCCCCATACCACACAGAGATACATTGAGTCAATATACTTTCTATAGCTCCAGAATAGAAAGTTTTCAGGATTGCTGGTGAGACCCTGAATTTCCTCAGCAGATGCATGAATAGTACAGTCTTTGCCTGGCTTTATTTACCTGAGTTTGAGTGTGAGTAGTCCAAGTCAGGTCCTCAGAGATGTTTACACCAAGGTACTTGAAGCTACTCACCCTCTCCACAGGGGTCCCGCTTATCATAAGAGGAGTGTAGGGCTGCTGCTGCGTCTTCCTGAAGTCTACAATCAGTTCTTTTGTTTTGCTCACATTCAGAGAGAGGCAGTTGTCCTGGCACCATGAACAGGACCAGAGGTTTCAGGAGGTTTAGGGCAGGTTTCAGGAGGTTTAGGGCAGGTTTCAGGAGGTCTAGAACAGGTTTCAGGAGGTCTAGGACAGGTTTCAGGAGGTTTAGGGCAGGTTTCAGGAGGTCTAGGACAGGTTTCAGGAGGTTTAGGGCAGGTTTCAGGAGGTTTAGGACAGGTTTCAGGAGGTCTAGGACAGGTTTCAGGAGGTCTAGGACAGGTTTCAGGAGGTCTAGGACAGGTTTCAGGAGGTCTAGGACAGGTTTCAGGAGGTCTAGGACAGGTTTCAGGAGGTCTAGGACAGGTTTCAGGAGGTCTAGAACAGGTTTCAGGAGGTTTAGGACAGGTTTCAGGAGGTCTAGGAACAGGTTTCAGGAGGTTTAGGGCAGGTTTCAGGAGGTCTAGGGCAGGTTTCAGGAGGTTTAGGGCAGGTTTCAGGAGGTCTAGGGCAGGTTTCAGGAGGTTTAGGGCAGGTTTCAGGAGGTCTAGAACAGGTTTCAGGAGGTTTAGGGCAGGTTTCAGGAGGTCTAGAACAGGTTTCAGGAGGTCTAGGACAGGTTTCAGGAGGTCTAGAACAGGTTTCAGGAGGTCTAGGACAGGTTTCAGGAGGTCTAGAACAGGTTTCAGGAGGTTTAGGGCAGGTTTCAGGAGGTCTAGGGCAGGTTTCAGGAGGTTTAGGGCAGGTTTCAGGAGGTCTAGGGCAGGTTTCAGGAGGTTTAGGGCAGGTTTCAGGAGGTCTAGGAACAGGTTTCAGGAGGTTTACAGGAGGTCTAGAACAGGTTTCAGGAGGTTTAGGGCAGGTTTCAGGAGGTCTAGAACAGGTTTCAGGAGGTCTAGGACAGGTTTCAGGAGGTCTAGGACAGGTTTCAGGAGGTCTAGAACAGGTTTCAGGAGGTCTAGGACAGGTTTCAGGAGGTTTAGGGCAGGTTTCAGGAGGTTTAGGGTAGGTTTCAGGAGGTCTAGGGCAGGTTTCAGGAGGTCTAGAACAGGTTTCAGGAGGTTTAGGGCAGGTTTCAGGAGGTTTAGGGTAGGTTTCAGGAGGTCTAGGGCAGGTTTCAGGAGGTCTAGGGCAGGTTTCAGGAGGTTTAGGACAGGTTTCAGGAGGTCTAGGACAGGTTTCAGGAGGTCTAGGACAGGTTTCAGGAGGTTTAGGGCAGGTTTCAGGAGGTTTAGGGTAGGTTTCAGGAGGTCTGGAACAGGTTTCAGGAGGTTTAGGGCAGGTTTCAGGAGGTCTAGAACAGGTTTCAGGAGGTTTAGGACAGGTTTCAGGAGGTTTAGGGCAGGTTTCAGGAGGTCTAGGACAGGTTTCAGGAGGTTTAGGGCAGGTTTCAGGAGGTCTAGAACAGGTTTCAGGAGGTCTGGAACAGGTTTCAGGAGGTTTAGGACAGGTTTCAGGAGGTTTAGGGCAGGTTTCAGGAGGTCTGGAACAGGTTTCAGGAGGTTTAGGACAGGTTTCAGGAGGTTTAGGGCAGGTTTCAGGAGGTCTAGGACAGGTTTCAGGAGGTTTAGGGCAGGTTTCAGGAGGTCTAGAACAGGTTTCAGGAGGTCTAGGACAGGTTTCAGGAGGTTTAGGGCAGGTTTCAGGAGGTCTAGAACAGGTTTCAGGAGGTCTAGGACAGGTTTCAGGAGGTTTAGGGCAGGTTTCAGGAGGTCTAGGACAGGTTTCAGGAGGTCTAGAACAGGTTTCAGGAGGTTTAGGGCAGGTTTCAGGAGGTCTAGAACAGGTTTCAGGAGGTCTAGGACAGGTTTCAGGAGGTTTAGGACAGGTTTCAGGAGGTCTAGAACAGGTTTCAGGAGGTTTAGGACAGGTTTCAGGAGGTTTAGGGCAGGTTTCAGGAGGTCTAGGACAGGTTTCAGGAGGTTTAGGGCAGGTTTCAGGAGGTCTAGAACAGGTTTCAGGAGGTCTAGGACAGGTTTCAGGAGGTTTAGGGCAGGTTTCAGGAGGTCTAGGACAGGTTTCAGGAGGTTTAGGGCAGGTTTCAGGAGGTCTAGAACAGGTTTCAGGAGGTCTAGGACAGGTTTCAGGAGGTTTAGGGCAGGTTTCAGGAGGTCTAGGACAGGTTTCAGGAGGTCTAGGACAGGTTTCAGGAGGTCTAGAACAGGTTTCAGGAGGTCTAGAACAGGTTTCAGGAGGTCTAGGGCAGGTTTCAGGAGGTCTAGAACAGGTTTCAGGAGGTCTAGAACAGGTTTCAGGAGGTTTAGGACAGGTTTCAGGAGGTCTAGGACAGGTTTCAGGAGGTCTAGAACAGGTTTCAGGAGGTCTAGAACAGGTTTCAGGAGGTTTAGGACAGGTTTCAGGAGGTCTAGGACAGGTTTCAGGAGGTCTAGGAACAGGTTTCAGGAGGTCTGGAACAGGTTTTCTCAGTATTTGTCCTGTGTGTTGCAGTGTGACGTGGGGGAGCGCTGTGCGATGAAACACGGCCCGAGGATCGGTCGACTCTGTGACTGTCTCCGAGGAACGGCCTGCAACAGCTTCTTCCTGCGCTGCTACTGACCAGGACCGGACCAGGACCGGACCAGGACCAGGACCAGGACCGGACCAGGACCGGACTAAACCACTGAGTCCAGGAGGAAAATCAAATATATTCATCTTTTATAACAACATATGAAGTCGATACAGCAGCTCCTCCAGGAGTCGGACAAGCATCAGAAATGATTAAAACAGTAACATTCACTAAATTTATTTCACTGTGAAGTTATGTTTGATATGCACTCAACAGGTTTTAGTTCCATATTTAATTGCGTTTCGAATGGATTTGAGCAGGTTTTTGCTGCATTCTGTTTTTATTTGGATATAAAGCTGATGAAATAAAATAAATAAAAGTTCTAGAGATGCTCAGGTTTTTTTTTTGTTGAAATTACTTTAAAACTCTGTTGTATTTCAGAAACTGATCTTTTTAAACTCAAACGCAGATGGATGATGAATAAAGCCGACTCCCGGAGGAACTCTCACAGATGTGTTCAATGTCTTCAGTTTGAGTTAAAGTGTGGATCAGAGTTCTTTTTATTTAATAAATAAAAATAAATCTGCTCCATGTCCTTTTATTATTACGTCACATCGACACTAACAGTGTTGCATCACAGCTTGTCCAGTCAATAACAGTCAGTCTCCAGTCGTCTCACAGTGACGCAGGGACAAAGATGAAAGATAGAACCGTCTCACGACCAAAGACGAGCTGCGACAGAAACCAAGGAGTGTCAAATGTAGAAGAATCGCTGCTCCAACCATCTCTGTCAGAACTCACCGACAGCACGTCCAAACACGGGTCTATTTGGGACTCAAGGACTTCAATGCACATTAAAGCCGCTAATGCAAGCACTAGACCAGAACTTAGACCAGGACCGGTCCAGACTTAGACCAGGTCCAGACTTAGACCAGGTCCAGACTTGTCACTGGATAAAAAGATTTGGTCAAAAATCAATAAAGTCAATAGCTCCGCCCCTTTTGACCCTATTTAGGAACTCCACAACAGAAAAAGGTTTTCAGACGGTTATGTTTGATGTCATAACCGTCCTGGTGTGACATTATGATGTCATCACTGACACATGAGCTCTGTACAACCAAGAACTGTGTTGAATTTAATTCTTTGGTGTCTTTATGTTTAAAAAGCAATTGATTAATTAAATCTAATTTGAGTCCGGAGCCCAAGGTTTGCTTGCCCCCCCCCACCTCTGTAACCTGCTTCTCCCCTACACCCCCACTCGCTCTTTACGATCCGCTGATTCCAGCCTTCTTGTTGTCCCTCGGCATCGCCTTGCTTCAATGGGGGGGCAGATCATTCAGTGTTATTGTGGAACTCTCTCCCCCTATCACTCCGTTTAGTTAACACTATCTCTGAATTCAAATCCATGCTCAAAACACACCTCTTTTCTGAATGTTTCAGTTCTTAGTGGGTTTTTTCACTTACTTGTTGTTCTGTCTGCTCTCTTTGTCAATTGTCCTTATTGTTGTTTGTTTATTGTAAAGCGTCCTTGAGCTCTGGAAAGGCGCTATATAAATAAAACTTATTATTATTAGTGTCAGATCTGGAGTGGGATAAGAGTAAAGGAGAGGGGTCGGAGCAGTTTAAATCCTGACTTTAGTTTTTGTGTGTTTCTCTTCACATACTTTGTTTGTTACTTCTTTGTGCCGTCCTTGAGCGCAGCAGAACCATCTGTGTGTACTCTTCTCAAACTGACACAAACAGAGACATGTCTGTTTTCTGGGAAAACCACTAAAATGTGATTCATGTGAGATGGCTCACTCTCTGTGAACCAGTGTTTCTCTTATCTGCTGTGATTTCAGTGTAAATTCTAAGCCTGTGTACTTATCATTGGGATTGTTCATGTAACTCTGGACACACACACACTTTAATTAACAAGGCTCAGTTCTATTTGGTTTTAGTTGGATCTGTCATCAGCTCCATCAGAGTTCATCAGAGTTTTTCGGTCG